>JABJVR010008012.1:2500-10996 GCA_025773905.1 Chitala chitala | reverse complement strand
TATATATATATATATATATATATATATATATATATATGAGAGAGAGAGCTAGAGAGAGAATATATATATATATATATATATAATGATATAATAATATATTCAAATATTTCATTTACAAAATTACATTTTAAGTAAGATTTTTAATTTGTTGCAATGAAATTTATTTATTTTTCTTCTGATGACTCTGTTTATTTAATGCCTTTGCATATTTTATCAGTCTTTATTTGCAGCTGTAGTGTAGTCCATGTTATCCCCTCGCAAATTATTGTCTAATACACAAATTTGCAACATAAAACATTATCGACATGCTTCGAAAATTATGCATTTCTCATTTATGTATGCCAAATAATGAAGTCCTTGGTTTTGTGGCTGCGGTTCCTGGAGGTGAAACCTTTGCAATGAGTGTACTGCGGAGTTAACAAATTTGTGCCTTTCCCCGTTTACTTTAGCGACAGGAAACAAGTAATTTTGCATTATTTAAAATACCGAGCACACACACATTTCCACTTTCCAAATTTATGAAATAATACATCAGGACGAAATAACGGCCATCTGTAGCCGGATTTCTTAACACATTTTCTTTGCTATGTCCTAAGATTTTGTTTCTGTGTCTTGCTACAGTGTGCTAGTTAAAGATGAATAATAAAATGTTGTGTGTCCCTCTCTAGGACAACTTCACATTCACAAGATGTACAGCGTGCTGAGTAAAGGTAGTTGTCATGCATATCAATCGCTCCGAAATGTGCGATGAGGACATTAACGCCCAGTTAGGATGAATGCAGATTAAAGATATGCTGTTTGCTCGAGGCAAAAGAACAAGAACACTGAAGAAACATATAAAATGCCTCTTATAGCTTTCCTGCAAAACTTGACGGGTGGCAGAAGCGCCCTTCGTTCATTCGCCGTAAGGCTTTTTCGAAAAACCCAGTAAAATATGCAGTTGAAGCAGGAGTGAGAATGAACAACTGGGGGATAGCGCAAAACTCGCTTGTCAGGGTTATGACGACCAGAGAGGAATAATCCATAGATTCCTTGTAAAGAGAAGACTACAGAAAGAAAGCAAACAGAGCAGAAAATATACAATAAAAGAAGTGTCAAGCCATGGGTATACAACACCTTATTCTCCTCTTGATATATTTATATACTGACCCATTGAACGTACAGTGTGCAGCCACAGACAAGAAGATTAGGAATGTCCCCAAACGGACACAGAAGGTGAAGGAGGTGAACAGCACTGCTGTTCCTCCAGCGGCTACGCGAAGAGTCGTGCAGATCCTACCGCCGACCACGGGCAATCACGAAACATGCGAAGGTTACTACGACGTGAGCGGACAGTTTGATAAAGAGTTCGAATGCAATAACACCGACCACCGTTACTGCTGTGGCAGCTGTTTCCTGCGGTTCTGTTGTCAGTTCAAGGGAAATCGATTAGATCAAAAAACTTGCACCAACGATAAATCGCCAGAGTGGAGCAAAACTCTACCCCCATCCCCTGTACCAACAGGTGATATTTATGATCCAAACATGGATCAAACGAATACAACAGTCTACATCACTTGTGGGGTAATTGCTTTCATTATAGTTCTCGGAGTTTCGGCAAAAGTTGCTTACGATAAATCAACCCAACCCCCACAGGAAATGAACATTCACAGGTAAGCAGTTTTTTGTTATATGTGGACCTTGTCTGTTAATGATGCTTTATATAATGATGTTTTATATATACTTCTGCCTGAAGAATCCTTGTACACAGAGCTGCACGATTAGATTTTAAATGGAAAATTTGACAGTGTTCTTACAGCAAGTGTATGTCAGTGTCATAAAGTATACAAAATTATGAGTTTTGAATGAACTTTCATTGACTGGATTTCAATCATTCTATAACGGATATTGTCTGTTAAAATGAAAAGGGACTTTGATGTCATATTTAAAGGATTTTAAATGTTTTCATGTTTTTAGGCAAACCAGTGGTGAAACAGTTATAAATAGATAATTTACACAGTTTAGTAATTTTAATGATTATCTACCTTATTTACAAGCATAAAAGACAAACTATAATAATTGTTTCACTCATTTACACCTAATTTAATATGAATATATAAGCAAACAAAGTAATTCTCATTATACAGTTCTGATGATATGTATACATAAAAACGTAAAAGAATATATTATGATGCACAGGGATTGAGTTTACTTTAACATTTTGATTGAGCAATAAAAAATGTGACTTGGGTGGAGATGCTGACTGGTTAGTAGTCAAAGCAGGAGAAAATCAGAGTGAGCAGGTGAATAACAGGCAGGAAAAGTAACATAAAGACTTTAAATTTAGTGCTGAGGTAAAACCCCTCCTGTTGTTATTGATCCTTAATGTGTTGTTCAAAGAACTTCTGAGATCTACATCAGAGTAGCCAGATCAAGCACAGAAAGTAGAATATGTTGAGTGAAATAAAGACAAATTATTTGATTTCAAAAAGTATTGAAAGGGTATCAGATCTGTATTAATTTCATTTTGACTTGGTAAGGTAGAATACATTCATTTTGAATTGGTACTGGACATCTTTTCAAGGTCATTCACTTCAGTCATTTATGTTTGGTCACATATCTGGACCCTTTGTATTTATTTTTTTTGGCTGTAATTTTTTCAATGAATATGATAAAATACACCTTTTGGTTTTTGAGCATGGCATTAACAAGGGGGTTATGGTACCTATTGCTATGGTCCACACTCATGTGGACATGTGTGGTGGAACACCCTTATGAAACTGTTGTGTGATTTTGGTTTTCCCAGTGCCTCTTTCAGGGCTTCCATATCTCTGAATCTGAGAAAGTATGTTAAACGTATTCACCCTGAACTGTCTATTTTATCCAGGACATTTCATTACACTCTCTACAATGTATAATGCAAGGACACCAGTGTGATAAGACATGCTTTAATAGGAATTGGTCTTCCAGTAATAAACTGCTAATGAGTATCTGCTCAGATTCTGTAGACTCATCTGCTGTTTATTTTTTTTACTTTTTCATGAGCTGTTTGTTTCCATGATCATCTGCATGTTTTTACATATATCTTCGGAAATTCTACTAAATTCATGTAATGTATAAGAATTACACTAATTGTACTTTAACCTATTTTAGAGAAACACCTAATTCTTCCTTTAATCTCTAGTCACCAATGAACCTTTCCATTAACACAAATAGCAATGTGCATATTGTGTTATGTTCTGTGCCAAGCACACTTTCATTTAACCAACCACCACTAGTCTGAGTAAAGCTTTACTTTGTATGACAGTTAAATAAGGTAGCTGTACTGACTGTTAATTTATTCAATTGCAAAGATGTTCCCATTCTTTGAACACAATGTATCATTGTAACTTATAATGTAGTGGTTAATTTAAAATTCGTAATTTATGCTGCCATTCATGCAAGTAACAAACTCCACAGAAACTCAAATAAGACACATCTTATTTGAATATTTGTGTTTACTTGTCTCGTTGACTTGTAATCCATTTATCAGAGTATTAAGTATATGATGTATGTAATGAGATTGGTTATGTTTCAAATGACACGACAAAGCCAATGTGTCTAAATGCAATTGAAGAAAAGCAGATACGTAGTTAATGCCTTCCACCACCCGTTACTTAACTCGGTTTTTGCAAATGTTAGAATTTCCTGGGTTGATAAGGTAAAACAGGTAAAACTGAGTTCATGTTCAAACTACAATAACTTGACAATTAAAAGAGGCAGTTGCTTGTCTTTCTCAGGTGGGCTGGCGAGGGCAGGTGTTTTCCTGGGCTTCACATATGTTTTGAACTTTCTGCGGAGTCACTTTCTGCAAATTTTTTTGCAAAATTTTAGTTAATAAATTTCCTGCACTGACATGGATTTGTGTATGTAAGGAATACACACCTACAGAACTGTCTGTATTACCGTCTGGAAGTTGAGTCCAGCTTCCAGGCAGTTCCACCTGGTTGACTGAGAATCTTCATCAACATTCTGCCTGTATTATCATTTTTCCCTTTGCTACACTTTGAGTGTTATTGGGTGTTTATGGTTTGGACAGATATGTGACTAACATCTATACTCCTTATATTTAATCCTGTTTAGGGGTTTGTGGGAAATACATAATTTATTAATTTTAAACCCTGCCCAGCTATAGGATGACATTTCCAGCGTGTCCTCTACCTTTTTTCATTAGGCTGTCTGGGAGGGGCTTCAGGCCACCAATGAGCTGGTACAAGATAAGCAGTTGGGAAATGGATAGATGGGTGGATACTTTAAAGTCCAATCATAACCACACAGTTAGATATTATACTTTATGATAATTGTTGAGCCAAAATATAGCAATGCTTTGTTTCATTGTTAACGGTCCTCAGATTTCCAGTTGAGAAGTTTTCAGTTGGCTTGAGTGACCAGATTAGAAACAAGGAGAAAAGGGTTGCTCCCAGATTTTGGACTGTTGTGTAAAGCAGATAATGTTTGTCCAAAGTCTATTTTGGAATAATTTTCACAGGCTGCCTCTTGTGTTTTCATTGTGTATTTTTAAAGGGCACTTTTAAATATATTCACACAAAATAGGGTAACAGAAATTTACAATGGAAAACCAGATGTTTAGCTATAGATATTTAATTATAGGCTCTAGATATACAACTGCATTTAGAATAGGTATAAAATCAAAGTCTAACTAAAGTTCTGTTCTAGTTCACCATCCTAAATTGCATAAGTGGGAATCATTGCAAAATTCACAGGAGATGTCTGCAGTACTGTGGAAAATATATCATGTAAAATGATCTAGCACTAGACTTAAGTTGTTAAAATGCCTTCCAAATGCCACACTCACTTTTGTGAAAAGAATAGCCGTGCATTTAGCTGTCTAAACAGGTTGACAGTGACCTTTTAACCCAAATTAGTTGCATTGTGAAGCCACAATTCTCACATTCAAGACTAGACAATTAGGACTGCAAAATTAACATGTGAAACTGAGTTTGCTGGCATTTTTGCAGTGCTGAGTGCAACTGCAGCAATAGGAAAGTAATTGGATTTCCTTCTGAGAACCTGAAGCAGAATGGATAAATGTATTTGGCTTTTTTGATGCATGGCTTTTGTGCGTTCTGTTTCCTGAGGGCTTGTCCCATCTGCACCTGGTGCGGCTTTGACAGAAATAATTTTGAGGTTCAGCTCATTTACAACCATGTTTGTGATTAACATTTACATGACATCTGGATGAAGAAATGTGTACTATATATATTGTGTATATATATATATATATATATATATAAAGTAAAACAGACCGTTTGTGTTTTCTACCATTGAAATATTCTGCCAAGAAGTGGTGTGTTCCTTCTTGTTTAATCTGTTGTGCTTGTGAAAAAAACGTTTTAAAATATCTAACTATTTTTTCCTCACAATTCTTTTGTTTGTTATGTTTACAGAGCCCTTGCAGACATTTTAAGGCAACAAGGACCCATTCCAATCTCTCAATACGAGCGTGAAAACATTGCAGCAATGGACTGCTCGCCCAAAGAAAACACACCAGTTCGAACATCTTCCAAAAACCACTACACTCCAGTACATACTTCAAAGTCCAACCATGGTAGGTGTATATGTGTAAGAGCAGAGGTGGAAAAATTAACATTTTCACTATTTTTTTTGTTGTGCATTTCTCATGGTATGCTTTAAAGCCAGCATACTTTTCATAGTGTATGATTGAAAATTATGCAATGTCAGCCTTTTAAACATTAAATGAGCGCTCTCTGAAAATTTTGGGTTCAGATGGATGTTAAATCATGTCTGAGGTTAAATCTCATGCTATTGCAGCAAATATGGTGTTATATTGAGCTAGGGTAATGATGTTCTTTAAATGTCAACTTAAGCAAAGTATACACTGGAGATTTACTGGTAAATAGCATTGGTTATGTCAAACTTGTTAAAATGGAAGAGAAATATTGCAGTATCAGTGATACCTTACAGAGACATAAACTGTAGATCAGTTTTTTGGATACTATGTGGTCTTTTCCCTCAAGTAGACTCCCACACATTGACTGTGATGCAACCTCTTCATATGATTGCACACGTGTTCAAGCTAGAGTTCTTGGCAGCCGCGCAGTCTCAAACACGCTGTTTTGCTACCCAGCAATCAGCAGATTTGTCCAAGCAAACTGTTTATGGAGTTAATTACATTCAAAACAGACCTACGTTCTTGGCAGAACAGAAGCGGCGTAGTGGCGCCGTGTAAAAGGAGAGGCGCTCCGTCACGCTGCCGGGTTTCGTGGAACAGTGGGATCGCGTGGTGGTGTGCAGGGATATTAGTGTGAAGTAATTAGCAGAGGTTATGCTCGCCTTCTGGGAAAGGCATCATGTAGTATGGAAGAGGTGTGCTCTCAAGTTATGCAACACCTGATCTCCTCCAGAGACTGAAAATGGCTCTTTGCGTCAATTGGCCTACGCTTTTGCCGCAATTTACCTTCTCTTCAGTTTCAATTCAATAGTTATTGCTCTGTTTTTGCTCTGACTTACCAGTAGAAGCTTGGCATTGTTTTACTCTTTTATTAATCTTTTTTTTTTTTTTGCTTTAATTACCACATTGTTGTTTTTGTCCTTTATGGATCATTTTTGCTTTAATTACCATATTGATGGCCACTTAATGACAAAAAGCCCCACTTGTATTTGTTATAGAACATAGCACTGCATCAGATACCAGTTAGAGCTGTACTCTACCAATCTGTTGCTAATAGCCAAGGGTAAGTGGCCAGGGGTCGCTTTGTATTGATTGTGGTGAGTACACGATGGCAATGCGGTAAACATGTGGCTCATACTGCAAAAACACAGAGAAACAAAGGCTACTGTGTGATCCTAAGAACTACAAAGCAAATCGTTACCTTCTGTTTTCAATCCAAATTGACTTCAGGCTGTATAAGCTTTGTATGACGTTGGGGAAGAACCAATTACAGGCCCATTGCGGGTGTTGATGTGAAATTTTTAAATTTAATAAATGTGAATTAATGTGGATGTCTAAATGTTTTGCTGTGCATTCATGATGTGTTTTGCACCAAACAGAATACCACAGTTGAATAGAATACGTATTAAGGAAAAAGTCCCGAAAAGCTCTGATATACCAATCAATGAAACAAAGATTTTGGAATATGTTTTGTGCAAATTTCAGATATGAGTCAGGCATATAATTGTGTTTTTGCTGATGTAACCTTATAATTACAGGATGTGTGAACGTGCATTTGTTTCTTGAGACATTTTTTTGACATTTTCACAAAATATATTTATGTGTCTTTGTAGGTGATACCATTTTGTTTTGGCATACTATCAGAGTGATAGGGTTAGGCATAATGTTAGAGAACTACTTTAAAACAAATCACCCAAATTGCATGGTTTTACACAAGGAAAACATGCCCACTCATCTTCAAAGCCATTTCTTGTTAATGTATGACATACAGTTTTAGCTTGTTGCTAAATACCTTTAGATATTATTTGGTTTGACAGCATTTTTAAGGTTATAACACATTTTCCAAGCACATAGTAAACTTGCCCTAAGAAAGTCATGTAGTGAAATTATTTAGAAAAATACAAGCTCTTGTGCCTTTAATGTTTATAAAGTACTATGAAAGAAAAATCATTTGCATTAATCACTGGGTAAGTCATTGCCTGAGGTGGATTGCAAAACACGTTTTCTGGAGATGAGTTTTTCTGATGAATAATTTATATCTGATTTATTTCATACTATGCTAACTGACTATACATTTAATACCTTGTAATTTATTACAGAATCTGTCAAAATTACTACTACATGCACAATACTACTAATTTTTATTTTTGTTAAGATTAATGTATGAAACACACAGGGTAATATATTTATATTAGCTCTTTTGAGATAATAAAACTTACATCACTAAGAGGAAGCTTCGGAAACTGCCGTGGCTTATAGAGACAGAAACCAGGAAGTCTGTAAATTTGGGTTTTAGAAATGATCAAACATCAGGAGATGGTGAGATTGCTGTAGACACTTTCTGAAGAAACGTTCTCTGCTGAATGTCGTACAGCCCTCGGATTCCTACTGTACTTACAAAGATCAGCTGTTCGTTTCTTTTTAAAAATCTCTTTAAGACATCAGCTCTGCATGCATAAACACTGCCTGGATTACTAAACTATGATTTAATTAGCTTAATTAAAAGCAACCATGCCAAAAGACATTTCCACATGATATGAAATTTTGGATGAATAATATATTGCTCAATGTTGCAAATATCATATTTCAGGAAAAAGAGAGAAAAGCTGCCAGAAAAGATCTTCATTTATGTGGTATATTTTAACATTGGCTGTAGTTTAATATTGACTGTAGTGGAATTATCAAGAAAATAACAAAAATGATAAAAAGAAAAAATAAAATAAAATAAATGTAAGCAGATATTCTTTTTTCCAAATGACTTGCATATTGTCTAATGTGAGTAAGTGGCAAGTGGCACAATTTGGCATCCTCTAAATTGCAGTATA
>JABJVR010008011.1:0-10996 GCA_025773905.1 Chitala chitala | reverse complement strand
ATACTTAAGTATGTGTTGTATATAGCTTACATAGCTGACATTTTAATAAAATACCAATTCATCATTACACCTGCTACATCTTAAGACTTATTAGTAAATAACTTTTCTTTGCCACTAATTTGTTACCCAGTACATGATGCCTGGCCCTTGTTCTACACCCTGAACTCTTAGTATAGCAGATAGATCCTTTTTGTAATATTTTGCTTTTACCAAACTTTCAGCTAAAGGCATGTCTCATTTTGGAAGGTCCATTGCAGTAACATGTTAAATGGCATGATGGTTCAACTTCTGGGTGGTTTAGCTTCATCGCCACCTTCAGTACTTAACATTGTTACCTTTGTTGTTGGTGATCACTGACAGTGTCACCCTGCCTGGCTATAGCTGACTGTAAGGCATCCCATATATACGCCATATTAATCAGGTTTTGGAAAACCACATGGATGATGTAACAGACACCTTTTGGGTGATGCCATATGTCACAAGCTGGGTCACTCCCGAGGACAAGCACAGCTGGCTCAACATGCTGTGCAAAAGCACCTGGCTATGGGAGGCAAGCTGTGCCCCACTCCGTGTGGAAGGTACCACTTCTAGAACTAAATAAGACATAATTTCCCCAAGACCTTTAAAGCAGACCATAGGCTGTCTACAAAAGTCCTCCCATAATAAGATGGTGGGTGTAAGGAAACTTGGGTAACGCTCAAAATGAGCATTACATTTTGTGATTGACAAAGTGCAAAAAGGACGTTCAAGCAGACACTGAAGCAGTCCAGAGGTTTCTTTCATGGATATAGGGCATCTAAAGCGAGTATTTAATGTCTCTTAATGAAGTGAGTATTTAATGTCTCTTACTGAATAGGTGTCATCGGGTGAGAGGCAGTCTGATATTATAATTAAACAAATTTTTCAGGCAATGCCCTGTACAAAGTATCTACAAATACAATGCTTGGAGTACAGAAGGTAGGTGTCAGGATTGTCAAGATAGAACCTTGCATAAGACTGAAACTGCTTCTGTCACTGGCTGCTCTCAGAACATCAGTAACCATTGACCCTGAGATTTTTTGTACCATCAAATTGCTGCATGAGACCAGGTTTTTCTTCAGCTTTTTGCAAGAGCCACTAATGCTCAGCAGAAACTGGTGCATCCTTCTGGCCACTACATCAAATACAGCTGGATCTTGAAATGAAGGGTGAATCATTTTCTGCCTGTATCTTGGCACATCTTGCATTTTTTTTTTTAAATCTTCATCACCACATGGTGCATAAGGGTCTCAGGCCTGGAGAGCAAGACAGGCCATCTTCATCCTCAGCATAGATATTTACCAGAAGTTGTGACAAAATTTCACCAACTGCTTCTGTTGGCAATAGGAGAGCACAATCATACCTAATATGACTGACGCTATACCTGAAAACTCTGTGTTCTTTCTGAATTTTGGAATGTGCACTGCCTTGTCGTGCAGTCTTCTGACACTACAATTTTTACTATATTATCGTTTCCAACTTTATCACTGGTGTGGAGAAAAAAATTATTGATGCCAGTTTACGTAGAACTGATATTTGTTTTTACCTTACTCATGACCTCATGGATGTTCGGATTAGCATCTGTATGGACAGAAAGAAATTATTATTAATTCAGAAAACTGACAGAAATGTGACCGTCTATGTGACCCAGCCAAAGTTACTAGGTATTGTTTCATATTATTAGCCTGCAAAGTTGGATGATAGAGAACATTTCACATTTTAAATCACATATCTCTCTTTAATTTGGTCTATATTTGACCAGTATGTATATTATTTTGGTTGACTTAATTTCCAGTGATGTTAAAAAAAAACTTTTTTTGTTGCTCCTTTTCCAATTCTGATATTATTTTTCGGTTGGGAACACAGTCACATCCAGTGATGTGCATCTTCCTAAAGAATAATCAATATTAATGCAAGGAACTGCAATATTTTGATTTTTTTTCTTGAATTATTCTCTATATCATACTGAATCAATATGCTAAAAAACTGTACTAATTGTAAATTTTGTGACTTTTGACTGGGATTTCCCACAGATGGTCAACTATTAAAATGTTTCATTTCTGCAACACTGCAGTCTATGCATGAGTTCAGCTTCATGGTGACATCCAGTTTTAACAATATCTTTACACTTAAACATGGGCATAGAATTTGGACTGGATAAATTAACAACTATCTTAAATAAGGAAAAAAACTTATTTTCTATTATGAAATTGTACATTTTTCATATGACTTTACACTAAAATTTCCTGTGTTCAACAGCCCAAATGTATTTCATACTTAGAGTCTCACCTGGAGAGCTTGATGAAAGTCCCGATACCTGAGCACAACTTTCAGCTAACATTGAGTCCATTACCATCCGAGCTGCACTACTGGACACCTCACACAAGACTTTTCGTCCAGGCTTCTGAGAATGTTGGGACACTGGCTTGGAAAATGTGTCTTGTTCAATTGGACTTTTCTCATTCTTGTCTGCTAGAGAACTCAGACAGCCTTCCTGCTGACCTTCACCAGGAAGCCTAAGGCATTCTGACAAGCTTTCGGTTATTATCTTGTGTACAAGCTTTTCCACAGTGGTTTGTAAAAGGATACAGAAGGACTGTTGATCTCTGGAGTGCAGAGGCTGCTGGTGAGAATTAGGGGTGGAACTCTGCCAGGAACAGCTTGTGGTTTTTTTCTCAGAAGTGAGAGTTGTGCTTAGGAAACTTTGCTTATTTAAAAACTGTTCTTTTGGGACAGGGTCCTGTGCTGCATTTTGAACTTGGGGGTAAACCTGCTCTACAACTGCTCTCTGAATGACCACGCCTCTCTTGTCAGAATGAGGCTGAATCGCTAAGCACTCATCACAAGGAGCCCTTATGTGTGCCATCTGTTCCATTTCCATCTTCAGACGGGTGGCTTGTTGGCCATACTTCTCCTTCAGAAGATCCTTGGCTAATTTGGAAGAGGATCCGGGACACTTTTCAAATTCTGAGCTGAAGTTACAGGAGCTGAGGGAAAATATTCCTTGTGCCCTAGTATACTCTTGCGTAGGCTTGCCAGTCTTCGGATGGCAGTTTCTGCTGTTAACATTGATCACATCCGGACCCTCAGTTACATTTTCACAACTTTTAGTTACTTGTTTCACAAAGTTGCACTCCCGACTAATGAATTTCCCCAGCTTTCTGACAACAGCTTTGTGTATCTGTGTCAACACCAAGTCAGCATATGCCCTTTCCATGCCCAAAGACAGTTCTTGAACAAAGGCTCTGAGTTTCATTTTGCCATTAACTACACAGGCAGTTTCATTACATCCTGAAGAATCCACAAGTTTCTCAACAACAAAGAAGCTAATATTTGTGGCTAAGGAAAACAACGATTTCTTACAGCTTAAGTCATTTAATGACATTCTCTCTCCAGGATGATTTAATGGTGATGTCCGAGAACATGAACTGCTAGATGCCAAAGCAGGTGTGGAGAAAATGTGATTTTCAAGCAATCGCTCTAGGATAGCGATCACATGTGGAACTGTTCTCTCTTTTACCTTGAATTTGAAATTATTTAAAATTCTTTTGCCATCCAGGCAACACCTGTCAGGATGTGCCAGGGATCCAGCAAGAAATGTACATTTTTTGTTAATAGTACTTAAATTTGACTCAATCTGACCTTGAGTTTGACTGAAAAGCTCAGGTTGCTGTGATATTGAGGACTGCCTGTCCAAGAATGGAGCTTCAGCCCAAACCATCTCTAATTCATTTCTAATGTACTGCAAGACAACAGACAGTATCTCAGCAGCACAAGGCACTACTTCTTCAAGCAAACTAGAGCACCTGGGGAGGGACTGGTGACTATGCTGGCCACCCTGATCTCTCCACCTAGAAGTACTGTCTTCCCCTACCTTTTCGACATATGGCTCTTCTCCAGCTGATATACAGCAGACATCGTCACTAGAAGATGCAGAGACTGATGAACAGGAGTCTGGGCTGTTTGGTGCTTTATCCTCATCACATAATGCCTGAAACCCTTCCTTTTCAATGATGGAGCTGACCTTCTCCAGAATGCTCTCCATCAGGTCATTTGACAAAAGATCAGTCTGAGACATGGTTTTCAGGCATCTTTTTTGGTTGGACCTAAGCTGCATCTCTGACATATCCATCTCATCCTGCTTACACACTGTTTCTTGCAACTCTCCATTAGACATTTTTGGCTCAGCCACCATCTGTGCCTCTGATGCTGTCACATGTTTCCAGGTTTTTATATGACTGTCACAATTTATGTGCTTCTCCTTACTTTGTTGATCATCAGCCTTAATTTTAACTTTATCATTTGCACCCTGTATCTCAGTATCCAACTGAACAGTGATTTCTTTGGTTTTAGCCCAAATCTCATGTACTGTGATGTATTTGTTGACAGGATTAGTTTCTTCTTCCTGTGGCGCATCTTGCTGATCTTCAGCTTCAACTTCATCAACTTGCATCTCAACCCTGAGCTCAGCTTCTGTGTTATGTGTGTTATATTCTGTAGTTTGTGCTCCTCTTCCTATAACAGCAGCTGTTTTCATTGCATACTGTGTAACATCCCAGGCTATCTTTTCAGCCATCCTCTTCAGGCTGGGGGTGGGTGCTCCAAGGGGGCCAGTGGGACCACCCAGGCCTTCAGGTTGCTCCATGCTCACAGAGACAGTGCTGGAACCGCCAGACACAGACTCACGTCTAGTGGCCAGGTTTGTTAGATTCTCTGACTCAAAAGCTTGGATGGCTGGGATGAAGGTTTTCTTCACCTCCTTCACCACTAGTTTCACTACATCTCCAAGTATAGAGCAAAGCTCATCCACAGTTATCTGTGTGGAAAGCAATATATAAGTAACAACAATATGACAGCACAAAACAAGCATGCTCGTACTAATGTACAAACGTTTCTGTAAATGCATGATTTTCATACTGTCTATGTTAAAAATTGTCACGATGAAGATCGTAACCCTTATAACCATTCAGGAAAAGGATATACTTACTCCTGCACTGTTCTGGATGTCCACTGCTTGTTCTCTGAGTAAAAGGAAAAAAAAAAAAATGCATCAATAGAATATCTTGAAAAGCAGTGCACTATGTTAAGGATGAAATTGCGGCCATTTTCTAGCGACACGTTTGCTGTTCCTGAGAATCCTGAGATAAAATGCTTTTTCTATGAACGATTTACAGCTGGGACAGTACTGCAGGTAGGATGTGGAACATCAGCTCAGCACATAATGAAATCAAAGTAGTTAATTTTCATCTATTACTCAGTGAAAGTCAAGTCAAAGTTTATTTATATAGCACTTAAAAACAACCAAAGCTGAGCAAAGTGCTTAATGAGGACAGTGACATAGTTTTACAGTGAAAACCTTTAGTTGTGTGTGAGAACTGCGTAGGACAGAACACCTGACAGGCAGCAGTGGCCTCTCTGGCACAGAATCACACTGTGCTACAGGTGTGCAGAGAAAAGAGCAGCTCCTGACAGGACACAATGTCAACACAGAGCTCCTCTTATGCAACTGCTCTCCAACTCACATATCTGAAAGGTGTGTAGTGGACAGGTCGGGGTCTGTGTGCAGACTGCCAGTCTGTGAACTTCCACAGGTTTCCAGGACAGAGGAACAGGGAGAAGAATGTAAGAACTTCTCCACGTCAGCTGAAAAATCAAAAGTCCATGAGCCACTATGCTCTGGATATATACTACACACTACTACATACACATACAGTTGAGTGTTCAGTAAACACACAGCGACCTGATGCAACACTATGATCAACAGAATCCTCTGTAAAGACACCAAGCAGCCAATAAAGATGTTCTTTCACCGTGCCTCTCATACACATAATACAATATATAAAACAGACTAACCCATTTCATTCCCAAAATGATCAAGAATATAAATTACCATTCAACACTAGCACAACTGGAGTAACATGGAATGATTATCAGATGTGTAAATTTGCATGTTTACAGACTACTCATGTAAATGTATGTGTTTATGTTACTTATTAAGACTTAGTGACAGAAGTTAAGGAAGGACATAGCTGGTTAATGAAATACAGATAAATAAGTGAAGAGGAAGATCTATAAAATGACATAATCAGTGGTTTTGTCTCTGCTGCAGTGATTGTACTGTACTTACATGCAGTGAGACTAAGAACTTCTGGTGCTGACTGAACAGCTGTTGTAGCTCTGGCACTTTGAGACAATTCAGTCAAATTCTGCATTTGTAAGCAAAATAATAGTCACAATGAATAACAATGAAGCAAAAAAAAAAAAAAAAAAACACGTCTGGCACAATCTTACATTGCTAAGTGTGCAAGCGTCCAAAACACATTTCTTCTTCACACCCACCAGAGGTTTCAGTTTGTATAGAGAGGATCTCCTTTTGATGGATGCTGGGTTAACATTAGCAACTGAAGGAAGAAAAAAAAAAATTGTATTTACATTCAGTACATTATTCCATATTATTGTCAAGCTATTTTCCTTGATGTGTTCAACTAGGAATGTGAAACAAGATGGAATTAATGCATGCACATGGATTAAATTAAGTTCAAATGAATAAGTACTCAATGACCTTTTAACAAGCTAAACTGTGTGCTCATGGGAAAATTAACCACACAAATGGAAAAGCTGGTTGTTCTTGCAAGAATTGTTGTGAACCATTATTATGAATCAGTGCAGGAAAAAAAATTAATGAGGCCTACTGAGTACATGAATTGGTATGTAGAGGCGGAGTAATCGACAGGCCTCTTACTCCTCATTCTGGCCTTGTACCCCACCAAAGCTTTTGTAGGTTTCATCCTGCCATACATCCTGAAATCTTGGGTTACCAGCGATGTCACAAACTGCAGCTCTTTCTGTGCAAACAGGTTAGAGGAGCAGCCATGTTTGAAACCGCATACTTCAGCACTTCAGGTATGCACTACACCAGGGTCACAGAAGAGTCACATGTTCAATATGTGTGTGCACAGATGATCTGTAATGGTATAATGAAATAAACCTGGGTTCTAGAAAGTATACTATACTGACCTCATTATTGGCAGCTACCATATGGAAAAACTAACTTTACTTTGCAGTGGAATGCCTTGAACCATTGTACCAACCTTTTTCATACTACCAAAACTAAATGATGGACATTGTAGCCTGTAATTTTTGTTTGTGGACAAGAATTTTACCTACAGGGTGGTTGCCAAAATGTCAACTGTGGTGGATAACTTGATGGAATGTATTACGATAGAAATAATGATGAAAAAAAACATCATAGTAAGCTGTATATATAGAAAACCAAGTTCTAATATTGACAATTTTAAGGTCATCTGTGGTGACTTCAATATTGATCTGTTAAATCCAAATAAGCACAAAGGAACTGAGGAATTTATCAAAACTTCGTACAGTCTTAGTCTATATCCTAATATCACTAGACTGAACCAAATTACTACGCAGTCCACAACATTAATAATATTTTTAAGAATGACATACATGGTAGCATTGTAGGTGGTCTATTAATAACTGATATTAGTGACCATGTGCCAGTATTCACATCTTATGACAGTTATTATAAAAAAAAAGCTAGAAAGGAAAATAAACCCATGCATAAACAGCTCAGGACTGAAGATTGAATAATAGCATTAAAATAAGATCTGATAGTACAGGACTGGGAATCGGTATAAAAAGAAAAGGATACACATATAGTATATGATGAGCTTCTAGGTATATTTAAACTATTATATGATAAACACTGTCCAACTAAATAATATTATGGAAAACAAGAAATACAAAGACAAGCCATGGATGACCAAGGGTTTACAGAATGCATGTAAAAAGAAAAATGCTCTATATAGGGAATTTATTAAATATAGAACAAATAAAGCAGAAGATAAACATAAGGAATACAAAAACAGGTTAACCAGCATAATGAGTTGTTGTTATTAGAAGGATTACAACAATAAATTATTAGATAATAACAAAAATAACATGAAAGGCACTTGGAAGATATTAAATAGTATAATTAGAAATAGCCAAACACACGATAGTCACCCTCAGTATTTCATTGATAATGATAGGAGAATTAATAAAATACAAGATATAGTAAATAATTTCAATAGATTCTTTGGAAATGTTGGTCTTAATCTAGCTACAAATATCCCTAATCATGAGTCATCTGTAAATATAAATGTTAGACTTACTGAAAGGAATATCAGTTCAATGTTTCTTAAAAAAAATACATGAAAAGGAGACTGTAAACAAATATAAAAACAAAACATCCACTGATTGTGACAGAAATTACAATTACAGTACTTAAACAGGCAACAATTTGTGAAGTTGGGAGTGCAGTCTGAATATTTGGACATTGCATGTGGTGTCCCCCAGGGGTCAGTGTTGGGTCCTAAATTATTTCATTTTATACATTAATGACATATGTAAAGTATCTGAGATATACAAAATTTGTGTTATTTCCTGACATATAGGCTACTAGTGAGAATTTGCAGCAACTTTTGGACTTTACTGATTTCTAAATTGATTAAATAAAGAAACGGCTCGATAATATATTATCTTTAAATTTATGGTATTTGGTAACTGGGATTGACAGACAACTACAAGTACAAATAGAGGGTGTCGATATAGAACAAGTTTATGAAATTAAATTCCTGAGTGTGACAACTCACGACAAAATTTGCCAGAAATCTCATATCAAACATACACGAAATAAACTGTCCAAATGCATTTCTGTATTGGCAAAACCAAAATACATTTTGAATCAGAAGTCACTTTACATTCTTTATTGTTCATTGATCTTACTTTATTTAGGTTACTACGTTGAGAGTTGGGATAACACATACAAAAGCTCACTACAACTATTTGTTCATACTTCAAAAAAGGGCTATAAGAATTGTTCATAATGTTGTATTTCATGATCATACCAACTCATTGTTCCTACAGTCAAGAATGTTAAATTTTTTGATCTTGTGGAAATTAAAACTGCTGTATTTCTGTATAAAGTAAGGAACAATCTGTTTTTGTTTTGCATGTTTGAAATAAATAAATAAATAAATAGTTACTACCTGTCCCGTAACATTTTTGCATTTCTAGGTGGTCACTTGTAATCGTTCATTGTCTGTGTGAGCCAGGTATCACAACATCTTTCTACTATGTACATCTGGACCGTGTTGCTTTAGAATGACAAAGTTAATCAAATCGGTTATAGGAAAAGACTGCATGCAACAGATCTAAATGCATTGTTTTAAAGCCCTTTTTCACCATCTGTTTGTTGATGCAGTTCTGCAAACTCCCTGAAGGCACAGAAAAGGCACAAATACAAGAGGGGAACACAGGTGTGGCTGCGATTAATACCTGCTTATCCCGCCTCCTCCGAGCCATCTCCCAGCGACGCTCTACACGAAGCTCTCTCTGCACCTCGTCTATCAGCTGCTCCAGCAACTTCTGTTTTTTCATGTTCCACAAATCTCCATGGGATGGTGATTCAGGCTGTCGAAAAAGGACTCATTCTCAAACTGAAAGCATTGTATTCTGTTCACACTTTACAGATCTAGACTACATGCTATTTATAATATATTGTATACCTGTGACTCTGAAAAGCATAAGCAGCTGGACAATGGATAGATGTAGATCTATACACATTCAGTGCATATGATGTTCTGTCTATTTCTCTTTACATTTAATGAAAACTATGCATGCTAAGCAATTTCTTTGTTAATGAGATAATTAGCACAGAATCTACATTAAATAGAGTACTACTGTTTAACTATAAGCACTTTCTCAATGTAATGTCATAGCTGAGTCCACAGGGAGTACAAACCCATACCAGCTCAGCCTTGTTGGGTGAGCCACTAACCATGAAGCTACCCTTCTTCTCAATCTTTGGAAGCTTCATGACTGAAGACTCAGTTTTCACCAGCAGATGCATGAGGGACCTGGGTGTAAAGCACGATCATGAACAGTTGATCGCTTCTTTGGTACAGAAGGTACATCTAAATTTAACTTGTTAGTCAGGGGCACAGTTACCACCACAAAAGTAATTCAACAGATATGATTGTTCATTGCATATATTTTTTCTTTACGTTTTATGTACATATAGTGTTTGTTGTGGAACTGCTCTTGCTACACAACATTTACGCTTGTTATAGTATTATGTCCTGGTTGCACCCTTTAACGAGGTCTACGGTTGGGTATCAAGAACTGGTTTCAAATTGGTTCTAAGTTTCCAAGTACCTGAGAAATCAATAAGACATTAGAATTTCGGTCATATTTACCGATTCCTACATGTGCATTTTCAATTGTCTGTATGACTGGCTGATTTAAGGGACTTATAGATGATTTGACTGGACCACATCAAACATGGTTGATATTCTACACACACTGAGATGGAGATTTTCCTCTTTGATAGGGAAGTTGCTTTTAAAAAATGAGATAAATCCAGTTCCTGATCTATAGGGCGCACTGTGCCATAGCCACCCCATACAAGCTCTATGTTCCTCCTTGGTCACCCCAGGTAACATGTTCTGGATCCCCTACTGATTAAATGAATCTTAATTGAATATATAACTGGATATATAAGAAATATTAAGTTTATACATTTTATTTTGAAACATGCCGTTTTTGTTTTAACAAAATACAGAAATAACATAAATGCTTCAAGAACCCTATGTTGTTGAAGTCAAACTCTTTAAAGAGACTAAAGGCATTTTAACATTTTGGCCATTTTTAGCACATTAGAATGGGAACCAAGAATCAATAAGAAGCGGATTTGATAAACAAAATCACAATCAGATTTGGAATCATCCATCATCTAAACTGCTTATTCCTGGTGAGGGTCGCAGGGAAGCCTGGAGCCCATCCCAGAGCACACAGGGCAGGGGACACCCAGGGCAGTGCGCCAACCCACCACAGGTGGCGCGCGCACACACACACACACACACACACACACACACACACACACACTACGGGCAATTTGGACACACCAATCAACCTA
>JABJVR010008009.1:0-10997 GCA_025773905.1 Chitala chitala | reverse complement strand
CCTAGCTCCAGCCCCTCTCCTGGTCCTAACCCTAACCCTAGCTCCAGCCCCTCTCCTGGTCCTAACCCTAGCTCCAGTCCCTCTCCTGGTCCTAACCCTGACCCTGTATTTCTGCCCTGCCCGTCGGGCTATTTTATAGGGAGGATAAATATATTTCAATGCTTTTGCATTCCCTCACTAATTTGGTCGGGTAATTATGTTGTATTTCATTTGTGGGCATCGGGGAGCCACTATAAATATGTGGTATTGAAATTGCGTTTGAATGCTCCCTCGCTTTTTCAGTTTCAATTCGCAATTGCGCGAACTGTGTATAGCGAGCGGCAGTACTGATTTGTCAGACACCTGGAACATAAAACCCCAACAAGAACAAAGCAGAGAAGTCATTTCGGGCTACCAAAGTCTGAAGAGTGCCTACCCGAAGGACTACCAGGGATTTTTAAAATTTACAAGCCCTGTATTGAATTAATTTTTTTAAAGACTGCTCTATATGTATTTAAATTTGAAATTATTTTTATTAAAAGGAATGTTCAAGTACCATTACTTGTGCCATCCATGTAATTTCCTATAGCTGGTGGTGTTCTTAAATTTGAGTAATTCCACCTTTTGTCTTCGTAATGTTCTTATAATTTGTTAGAAGTCAGATGGTAGTACTGCATGTTGTAAGATATTTCATCCCAGCAGTGCATGTGTGTTTGTCTGTCCCATGCCCTCTTTTTTAAAACGTCTTCAAAGAGGGCGTGGGCTAGGTTTGTCCGGTGTTGGAGAGATGTTTCCTCACACTACTTCTCTGTCCTTTCAGCTGCATGAAGTGCTTAAAGGAGCCGCTGTTAGATATTCAGCTGAAGGAGGACTCTTTTGAGACGACCCCACTCAGACAGTTCGCCACGGAGATCCTGGTAAGAACCGTGGCCCAGTACCCAGAAAGCCTGGCTGTCACTTCAACTCAATCAGCGGGGTATTGGACTTTACTGCAGAGAGGGAAGTTTGTTTTACTTGGCGAGAATCCGCATGTAGAGCGGGTAGTGCTCTCACAAGGCCAGATTGATCACCTGGTGGTTCTATTAACAGGACATCTTGTCCAGCATCAGCGAGTCCATTCCTGACCTCCTCTTCCATCACCTGCTGAAGAGGAAGGAGGACCCCGGCTTTCTGGAGGAGGCTGCCCGGTACCCGAAGGAATCCCTGGCATGCCTGGCCTACCTGCTGTTTGTGCACCACATGGCCATGGAGAGGTTTCCTGCTGTCTTCAGGTGAACTTTGACCCCAGAAGCAATAGTTACTGATGCTCTTCTGGCTCGCAGAAGGAATCACCTGACTCCCACTTGCAAGCATGAATTGTTTCTGCAATAAACTGCAAATGCCTGTAGTTATGTTTTAAATTATTTTTGTAATTTTTGGACCCAGTGAATGCAGACAGGGTAAACTGAATGATTGGTGCAACTGAACTCTGAACACAGAGCAAAATGTTTTAGAAACAGAATAGTTTTGAAGAACTATAGTAAAGAGTGTGAAGCAGACCATATTTTCAGAAAGAGACCTGTAGCTCTCAATTCAATGAGCTCACATTTTGCAGTTCTGTGAATTCTGACAGGCTTTTGTCTTATTTTTCTTCCTGCTGATTTACAGCCCAGTGTTCATCCTGCAGTGTAACATGGAGTACATCAATATACTCCTTAGCAGGTTTGTAGCCAGAATTGCTATAACGTCAGAAATAATATGCAATAATATGCATTCTAATGAGTTGTGTGTATTAGACTTGGGTGTAAACGGTTGCCTTTATTTAACCTTCCAATGACAGGAAAGAGGAATCTCGTTTGCTGAAGGGTTTGGTAAGTAACATAATCTAAACATCAATGGACAGTGTCCAGTCAAACACTCACACCACTGTGCAATTAGTGATTGCATTATGGTGAGGTTGGTTCTTAATTTGTGTTGTACCACTAGGGGGCTTCATCTGGTATTTGAATTGAATGAATGAATGAATGAATGAATGAATGAATGAATGAATTGACTTGTCATTTTACGGGTGGTACAACAAAATTAAGGGTGCAACAACTGGGCAGTGCAAGATAAATAAGATAAAGGTAAATAAAGACATAAAATAAAAACTATTCACATGCAGGCAGATCACATAATGAGGATTGGTCACATATGTTTTGAGACACTATCAGTCATTCAGAGCAAGATTTACAGTTCTAATGCAGGATATACTTGTTTGTGCATGAGTAGAGACTCTACCTAAAAGCAGGAAATAATATGATTTATTTCCACACATTCACATCACAATACATTGTAGTTAAGGTAAAAAATCCAGCTGTACTTTATGCATGACCCTACATTCTGAAAGGACTCAATAAAATGAGTTGAAACATTTGCTGGTGACCAGCAGTCAATTCCAGTGACATCTACATGTTTTCTACAGGGTTTGTATGAAAAGACATTAGTTAGAGTGGAGGACTGCACTCTACCTGTTGATCTACTCGATATTAAGACCTTTTTCAACGTCCCACAGGTGAGAAACTTTTTTTATTATTTTATGCATTACATGTACGTACATGCATGTATCTGAATAGTTATGCAGTATGGAATATTTGGCATTTTATTTCACACTGCAAATGTTATGTCTTTTTTTTTTTTTTAGATTATTGTAATTAACGTCTCACATTTTCAATTGCAGAACCTCATTAAGGTCTTGACTCTGTGTCCGGTACAGCACTTGGTAAGGGCGCCGTTATTCGCTCTCCTACTTGCACTGCTTTTTCTTTTACTATTTGTAATGATTATCGCAGTAAGGTGCTTTTTTTTTTTTTTTTTCGTCGTCAGAGGACGAAAGGCCTGTCGGTGTTTCAGCTCAGCATCAATAAGTTCAACACAGAGGCCAAGTACAAGTTTTTCAGGTAGGAGTTCCCCAGGATGCATGTGTGCTTGTGTCGAGGTTGCAGTTATTGGCTGATCTGGCTGTAGACGACGTGCTTCCTTCCTGCTGAAGGGACAGCCGTATCTATGGGTTGCCTTGGCGTGTTTGGTGAGGTTAGCGTTCCACTGATGGGCTGACCTCGTTTCTCTGCAGATGCATGCTGAAGACAAGCTGCCACTCGGGGGTGCAGGGGTACATAATTGACAACATTAGAAAGCAGATCGACGTTGGCCTGAAGGTAAGGCGAACGCTCAACGCTTCGTACGGTGCCAGCCGTCAAATCAAGTGCCATTTTGAGCAACAGTAGCATGATGTTTAGAGCTTTAAAAACTATAGATTTTCTTAAATTTGGTTTAAACTGGGGTAGAAGGGTGGGCTCATCAACCAAAACTTCTGGTTCATGTTGTAGGTGGAATCTTGTTTTTGGGTAGAACACATGAGTAATATTATGATCTCAGTTTGTTTCAGTAAAATATTCAGCTGTATAAATAAATTTTTAGATAAAAGGAAGAGATGTGAAAGATTTGTTGCGCATAATGTTGAACACAAATTAGTAGTAGATGCTGTCTGATGTGTGTGTGTGTGTGTGTGTGTGTGTGTGTGTGTCCTCAGCCTGGAAACGGTAACCCCTGGTTTGTAGGAACACACCTGTTGCCCCTCTTGCGGTTAGTACTGTGCCTCCCCCAGGGCCCAGAGACGGACCTTCTGCAAAACAATGACAGGTGAGACTTCCTGCCAGCCACCCCTCATATTGCTGTAATGACTAATTCATGAGAGCGTGGCCAATCTCTCCCCTTCCCACGGAGGGCCCGTGTGCCCTGAGGTCGCCCACGGGCCTGTCCTGCCTCTCAGGTGTATGAGCAGCAGCCGTATGCCTCTGTGCTGGAGGTATCGTGCTATGTGTACCGTGTCTGCAGTTTACCGTGCACCTATCTGCCTTACTAACTGCAGGTTCACGGAAGCCTCAGACACAGTACCCTACATGACCATAACCTCCCTAAAATGCACTGGCATGTCAGCGAGAGTCCCAAAACTAACACAGAATACAGTAAGATAAGCTAGTGTTAATTACATTCCAATAGGTATGCAGCCGTATCAAAGAATCGATTGCATTGATGCTGAAAACGCCACACAGAATGAATTTTATTGTTCAAAAAAAAAAAAGGTGCATATAATGAACCCACTTCTTTTATGCTTTAGACTCAGAGTTTGAAAGATATTAAGGCTGCAGACTGTGTTTTCAGTGCTACATCCTATTATAGGACTTCAGAAGAGTAGGTATATTTCACAGTGTCTAATAACAATGTAAAGTCGGTTTATGTAGTAATAAGGACTGGCATGATTACCACGTTTTAAGCATCCTGACGCAGTGTGCGGTATGCTCTTTAGTGACATGGAGGTGAGCTTTACTCTGATATGGCCTGTTGTCTCTTTTCGGTGTGTATTTGTAGGATCATGGCATCTCTCATTCTGCTGCAGTACCTGCTGATCAGGGACAAGGAGAGCGAGAATGAGGTGGGTGGAGCTGCTGCGTCAGCCCTTCCATGGGCGCCAGGCACTTCTGCGCCACTCACCTGCTTGTTGTTTCCAGACTGGGATCTGGACGGAGCTGTACAGGCTTGAGGACACCTTCATTAAGCCCCTGCGGCTGGGCCTCAACATGTCCCGGGCACATTATGAGGTGGAGCTCAAGAACGTCAGAGAGAACAGAAAGCTGAAGGATCGAGGTAGGAGGCCCTTGTCAGAACCTCCTCAAACCCAGGGCTGAATAACGTCTATCTTCAAAGTTAAAATGGCAGCTGGTGCCTCAAAGGGTAGGCTGGGATGTGAAAATGTCCTGGTTAAAATTCTTTGCCCATCCACCAGGTGTGTCCCTATGCTAGACACGCAGCGCTAGCTCCCCAGGCGCTAAACTACCGCAGCGGATGGGTTAAATGCAGAGAATCGATCTTGTAATAACATGTATATGTACTCAATGACAATAAAACACTTCTGTTCTAACCTAGAGTCATGTGACTTTAAAGTTGGCCCTTTTAGATTCGGTCAGGCTTCCAGGAGAAGCATTTCCGCTGCAGACACGTTGTTGGTACTTTACCTCCTTTTTCCCCTGTTCCTCATCCAGAGGGCAGAGCCAACACAGCCGTTTGCACTGTGACAGTGGGGAACGAGACGCTTCCTAATATGACTCCGGACATGCAGCTTGAGGTAGGTCTGCAGTTCACCTCCAGCGGTTTTTCTGGGCTGGAAGGTGCTGTAGTGGGGGAGCTCTTATTTAATGTCCTGCTGGGCAAAGCCAGCTGTCTCCAACAATAACACTAAACCATCTGTTTCTCTCAGGTACTGCAGTCAGCCTTGAACACGTTTGACTTGATGCAGAGTATCATGGTCCGAATTGAGGAGATTGCTGAGGTGAAGCCAAAGTTCTGATGGGCCCAAACCCCCACATTAGGTGTGGTCTGGGTGTTTGTACCTTTCTGTCTTCTGTCACAGCAGGGTGTGTGTGTGTATGTATATATAAAAGACAGGCTGTTATTTATGGAAAATTTTTCATTTTCGCATAGGCTACTTGCTGATTTTTTTTGTTTAAATTTTATAAATGTTTTTTTATAGGTCATTACGTAGTTTTTCTTCTGCACGTACCATAGTGCTTAATTGTGAAAACGGGGAAAGACTTTTTGAAATAAATGCTTGGCTTTATGAAATCATGACAGTCTCTTTTATTCATTCTGCACCCTGAAGATGTTTAAAATGCAGGTTGGGGTTTTGCATGCAGTGACAGGTGTCCATTAATGAACATGTACATGAATCCTGTTTAAAGTAATTTAGCATGATTCAGTTTTAGAGTTCAATCCAGTATCACCCTAGAGCCTGACTCAGCCATTTGTTTTAGGACTTCACGGTATAGGCTCTAGCCGGAGTAATGTGACCTCCACCCACTACCAGCCCACCAATGGAACAGAGCTAGCTGGTTGCTTAGTGATAGCAGCCTACAGTTAGGTGTCTCGCAGCCAATATGAAACCCCTTTGTGTTTGCTCTTTGGGGAGTACAATATCCCTGGAAAGACAATTTTCATCACTCGTTTTACCTTATGTGTTGTGAGGCATTGCAACGGCTGTATATTAATTCAGCTGTTCACCATTATATAGTTCAGTACAGCTAAAAAAAAAAAAGTGCTACCGGTCCTTTTCTACAAAAGACTATTTGTTCAGTTAGATTCATGTTCTCTCCAGAGGTTCTGCATAAATATATTTTTGTATTGGTAAAGTTTTAGCATTTTACAAATCCATACTAGAGATTAAAAATGTGTTGGTAAGGTCAGACCAACTGTTACTATTTGGAAGAAGGAGATTATCCATTGTTAACTGGAATTGTCCTTGTTTACAAATGATTGTAGTGTTATGATCTGCGTACAAAGGATGTCAGAAAGTTTTGAGCTGAAACTGAATTGGATTTAACTGAATGTAATAGAAAAAGCATGAAAACTGTCCTCTAATTTTATAACCGCTGTAACCATTTAGAGATATGTTGGACTGGAAACTACATTATATAACATCCGATAACACGTTATTCAAGTTAAAATGACTCTGACATGTTGGAGGGCCAGAAAGCACACTAAGTGATGAATGCTGGATAACCAATGCGAGTGGGCAGCCATCCAAACGCACAGGAGCACAGGTTGTCAGAGCGACAATAGAACCATCAGAAATCTGAGCCCTGTGCCCACTCATCTGCCCTCACCAGCCCCCACCAGCTGGGAGGCCTATTCTCTGACCACAGAGATGTGATACAGAGCTCTGCATTACCTGTGTAGAAAAGCGATCGGCTTTTCCCCCTGGAA
Source organism: Chitala chitala (assembly GCA_025773905.1). NCBI lineage: Eukaryota > Metazoa > Chordata > Actinopteri > Osteoglossiformes > Notopteridae > Chitala > Chitala chitala. The sequence continues at coordinate 4,241 of JABJVR010008009.1, read as the reverse complement.
TTTACCTGGACCGCACCGCTGCAGGATCGCCGAGAACGTGGGCTGACCTGAGCGTGGAAATGCAGACATGTCATTTTAATACTATATACTAAAAGACGTGTTTATAGCCCATATAGCACTATGTTAAATGTGGGACCCGTGAATTAAGCAAGCAAAGAAAAACCTAAATAACTACCATACAGTTACTGAATGTGCCTGGATGTACCAGAACCGGATGTCATTTTTCAGTATTTTGTCGTCGCATGTTAGTCAGCTCTTAACAGTGTCCTCCTGCCCATGTTATTAACTGCTTTCACAAAAGTCTGCTTAGTAGATTATGATTTAGGTCTTGACTGCTATTTTTAAATTGAAATACTAAATATTTAAACATTTTATCAATATTTAATTATTCAGTCTATTCAGGTAGACAAGTAATTCAGTACAAATGAAAAGAAACTAAAATATATGAACCACATGCCGGTAAATTTAATTACACTATGGTAATTAATACCATTAATAGATGGGAGCATCTCATTGGTGTTCTTTTTTTCTAATATTACTTTTAAACTGCTGTTTTTGTGAGGGAAGGGTTGTGCTGAACAGAAATTGCATGAAGTAACAAAAACTGCTTTTTGATTTTTTCCCTTTTCTTGAAGTACTCATTCAATATACATATAACTGAATGTAACATTACATTAAAACACTAAATTAAATGTCTGTCTGGTCCCTTTAAAATATGCATTGATGGAATTAGTTGTATCCTTTACCATTTATTTGGGAAAAAGAGAAAGCCATTTTTGCATCTTCATTAGAATGTTATTTTTTCAAATGGAATGGATGCAGCTGTGACTGTAGAAGCTGGAATGTCAGAGATATGGCTATATATATGTATCATTACCTCTACATTAAGCCTGCAGTCCCATTTATAGTTAAGCTGTGTAATATCTGTGCCCCTGAAAGTTCTGACCTTTGCACATGACTTGCAAGCACTCACAAGTTTTTTTTTTTTCTGTCAGAACAACGTATTTTATTTTGTCTTAAATACTACAATGAATGTAAATCAACAGATTCAAATTACATATTCTATTTCATGATAAAGCATATCTGTCAAACCATTGCAATGGAGAAGAGAGAAAGAGGTGCGCCTTTTCCTGCCTATGAAGTCGAAGCAACAACAAGTAAACAGTTAAACATACAAAAAAATATGCACATGCAAATGAGGTCCTTTAGTGTCCACTGTTGGTTGGGCAGTGTGCTTTTGTAAAAGAGCAGCCATTGGTAGGAAGCCCAGCTCTATCGTCCAGTAAAAAGTGAACAAAACTACCAAGGCGTAAACAGAAACTGTCCTGTGTGGCTGGTTATGCGGCTCTGTTAAAAACAACGTCCTGAAGGATGGTCTGGAGAGAGCCGGTGTCCCAGAGGGGTCGCTTCCTGCCTCAGTGATGTGTTTCCAGTTCTACGATGGTCCACTCGCCCTGCGGTGAGGCGGCGTCCTCTGGGGAGAAGCTTGTCACAGTGATGCTGGTGGTGGAGTCCTCCAGTGGAGAGATGAGCTCCGCCCACCTCTTGAAGGTCTCCTGCTCCAGAGGTGGTGCTGTCCGGGTGCCGAGGCAGTCGCGGGACAGCGCCAGTGTCTGTTTGATCAGATACTGAGCCAGGTTCAGGTCCTCAGGTACGCAGGTGATGATGCCTAGAGTGGAGTCCTGATCTGAGAGCAGCTGGCGGAGCAGCGTCCAGTCCCGTTCTGCAAACTGCCTGCTTCTAAAGTGTTCTTCGTCATCCTCCTCTTCCTCGACCGCCTGCTTTTTCTCACTCTCCTCCTCTTGTGGTTGCTTACGCTGGCCCACAATGCACCTGTCCCCGTCCAAGCTCTGCTGAAATGCCTCCCTCGTATCCATCTCATAAATGGGAGAGAGCACTTTGGATGGGCGGCGGTCATACGTGCAGCTTTGATCCAATGTGTCACAATCATGTAAGTCTCCTAGAAGTAATTGACAATACTACACAATGTCAAAGTGGTTTAAATCTGACATACTTCGCTTTTCTTAATATGCATTATCCAGACAGTTTTCAGATGTCATAGTCATTTAATACAGTTCACACAGTGAAAGTGTCACCCTTAGTGCAACTGAGTCCACTTTGCATTTAGCTGAATTTGCACAGAACTTTAAAAAGATAAATTGTCAGCGAATTTGTTGGACCAGATTGTGGAAGTTTTGAAGTTTTTGTTGCCACATTTTCAACTTTGTGAAAACTCAGCAACCTTTAGTTACGGAGTTCAGCTCAGTCAGATTGTCAGAGAACAGTCTGTGACTTTCCTGCAGGTCTGGACACTGGAGGTTAAGCACTAATGCGAGAGTGTGCCAGTGGACCACTGCCCTAGAGGAGCGTACACGGAGCCTGGTCTTAAGGGGTCTCGTTTCTCAACCGCATCCATTCAAACGGAGCCGGCTGCGCCTCTCTGCCGGAGCACGTTTTTGTACACAACGCGTTCCGTTCCCGAGGCCCACTTAGGCTCACCTTAAGTAGTGCACGAAGACAGGTTACTGAAGCAAGCATGAATATATTACAGGATTTCTTTTTTTCCAGCATGCCCTGAAGTGAGACTTTGGAGGAGCCACGGGTATGGCTCCCGTTTTAAATGCGTGGGCAGAAAGACTTAGCAAATACAATTAAATTTTTTTTTCTTTCTCCAATTTGACTGAAGCGGTTAAGGCTCGTGCTAGGAGACAGCTGTAAAGCAAAGATGGGCCCTGGTGGCGTCATTAGACATAAAACAACCAGGCGCTGGATGGCCCCGTTATCCTGTGACTCTAAGCTGCATAAGCGTGACCAAGGGAGACATAACAGAACCTGAGTTCTATCCAAAGCACATCAAATATAAGCTTTAAGCACCACAAATGAATAGTAAAATAAAAATAAAATAAAAAAACTACAGCATTCAGTGAACACTGTATTTGAAGATGGCCATCTAATGACTATACACACCACGCTCTAGTGAAAGAAAAAAAAAAACAAATGTGACTAACAAAAGAATGAACCACACACAGAATCTAAACTACATTTTGGAAGCATGTCACTATTTTTGAGCTCAGAATACAACAGATAACAAAAATGATAAGATTGGCATGCAAGAATTTAAGAAACCAATACAGACTGAGCATGTCACACAGACAGATCAAACTCGGGCCCTGCAGACATGTACGCACACACACACAGACACATTTGCCTGTTTTCAAAAGCAGACTGATCTGAGTGACAGCTGTCAGGAAGCGGTCCATACAGTGCAGAAAAGTCCAAGCTGGATTTTTTTTCTTTCTTTCTTTCTTTTTTTTTTTTTCAACAAGCGGGCAAATTCAGTTTAGCTCTGTGACACTGCGGTAACCAGAGTTAGCTCAGAGTCATGAAGATTTGGCTACTTGCATAATCGTGTCGGAGTTCTTAGGAAGTATAACTGAGAGTCTTGAGCTCCACGATCAGTGTGTTCACCGGAGTGCAGAAGCAAACGAGACTTTTCTATAAAAAAATGTGCAAATCCTTCAAGTGTTTGTATCTTACATCAAAGTGCATCGATAAGCCTTTTAAAAAGCAGCTTTGCTGCGAGGCTGACACCTCCTGCCAGTGCTGGGCGCTACGCGTGATGGGGTCGCTGTGTCGCAGGTCAGCTGTCTTGCAGGAGAGAGCAATGCGTTTGAGGCTCAATTTGGAATGCTCCTTTTGAGCTCTCAAGGGCATTGTGTCGCTCCAGAAAAAGAAAATGTCCATTTTCAAAAAAGCTGAATTTCACTTATTCAGTTTTTTTAGGCAGAACTCCATTTTAAATGGGCAGTGGTTGACCAGCATGATAATGTCAATATGGCAATAAAAACACCCACAGTTATGGAATGTCTATTTCCGTCTTGTATTAACAATAAGGAAGTTTCCATATGGTACAACAACACTTTGGATGACTGATATCGTTTCATATGAATTGCATAAACAGGAGCTATTGTTTATAATACTAGCATACTCTTTAGAGCGGGAGAGGCAGGCGTGTTTATCCTTGAGTAACGCAAGCTAAAGTATTTTCTTAATGTGCTATGAAAAGCTGAGGAAATGGCTCTGGTGTGATAGGGCTTCTAGGACCACCAGGCCTACTGGAGGTTGTGTCATGCGGGGGGGGGGGGGGGGGGGGGTTGCGCATTTATAGGGGTGAACGGAATTGGCCACCCAGGGGGGTTGTTACGCCCCAAAGGAGGAAAAAAACCGTGGGGGGAGCCAAT
>JABJVR010008008.1:0-10998 GCA_025773905.1 Chitala chitala | reverse complement strand
ACCACAGGGCACACACACACTACGGGCAATTTGGACACACCAATCAACCTAACCTGCATGTTTTTGGACTGTGGGAGCACCCGGAGAAAACCCACCAAGCACAGGGAGAACATGCAAACTCCACGCACACAGACCCAAAGCGGGAATTGGACCTCAGGCCTGGAGGTGTGCTGCGACAGTGCTAACCACCACGCCACCGTGCCGCCCTGTTATTAAACCATTAAAAAGACAAATGAAATTGTGGTATTTTTACAGGAGAATGGGAAAACTCAGCAAGCTGAGTTTAGCTGTTAGGAAATTTAAATTACATCATCTCTAATTGTGCCTGTTTTGTTTGCTTAACTGCCTGAATTTGATTGGTTTTAATTTATGTGCTAAAATGTGGTTAGCAATGGTTATAGTCTGAAAATACATTAGAGTTGTCTTTTTTTTTTAATTTGTGATTGATAGCTGTTTTTTCCCCATGTACTGTATGTGTAATGAGTAACATTGCTGTTTTTTTTTTTTTTTTTACTCTGAAATTCATATATTTACTATAGAGGTGAATTGACTATAGGGGGCAGTATGATGGCTATTTCTCATTACAATAAAATCAATTCCAAACCACATATTTTGGGTAAAGCATGCAGAATTTTGAAGAAAAAAAATCTGAGCTGTCAAGGCATATCATTATTGCAGCATTGTGTTTTAGGTTGCTTAATAGTTTAGATGTTTTTTGTAAGGCAGCATAGTTGCCGTTAACTTTGTTCCCGTGGATGATTTCTTAAAATGAATTTTTATGCTTCTACACTGAATTCATAAACGAAAATGCCAGCGTTTTTACAGAAAGACAACAATGAATGCATCAAGGGAAAAACTCAGCTAGTTTACCGTGTTTTCTCTTCAAACAATGACCATAATTGGCTTAGTGCTGAGACCCAGTGAAGTCATTTACATTGCTACAGCCCATATAAATATCTTAGCTCCTGCTCCTGCTTCAAGATAAAAAGCAGAAACAAGGCTAGAGTGGCTCATGGACAGGGGTTAACAGATGCATTTACTGCTGAGTTGTTAGTGTAAGATGCTGGTGGATGAAGATAATTCTGAGTGATTTTGGAATATCATTCAGGTCTAGTGCAGCTGTTAAATATACTTGTTTACATAATTAGTGGTTCATTTAAATGATTACACAAAGGAGGGCTATTAATTTTACCAAGGGGCCACATAAGAGACTGGGACTGTTGTGGGGGGCTCTGGCCAATAGGCTGAACTCAGTTCTACTTAATATTCATTTTATCACTCTATAAAAATCTTTAAATTGTATAGTTTGGATAAACTTCTACAGGTAAGATTGAGCAATGAAAATATGAAACAGGCGTGGTATAAAAGCCAACATCAAATCATTGAATTAATGACAAAAACAATTTTGAACAAAATATGCATTTTGCAGTTTTTCAAAAACCAGCATTAAATTAACTTTATACAAAGTGCTGCTGTTATTCTGCTTGTAGTCTAATCACCGCATTGTAATGGCGATTGAAATTGTAATCTTAAACACAGCAACCTGATCTCCACACACTAACCCAAAGGGTTTTACCTTTGACTTCAGTAAATAAATAATTCAAAGTCCATGTCTTGTTAAAAACTCTACATTCTGCATCAACCTTTCTTTTTTATCAGGAGCTGATATTTTTGAGGGCTGACAGCCAACTAGCATCTTTCGTAAACAGTTGTTCACCAGTAGCTTGCTTATGCTCGCAGGTGTGCACACGGGCCCAAACATGCATAAATTGAAGAAAAGGAGAAAAAAAAAACGGTCGCCTTCAAAATGAAAGCAGCAAGGTTAAGTAAAGTGGACTATTTTTGTTCAATTCCTAATTTCCCAATGATTTAGCACGGGCTGGTCAGGGACAGGCAAAGGGCCGTTTGTGGCCCAGGTCTGGATTGCACTGTGTGCACAATTATTAGGCAAGAAAGTGTTCTGACTTTATCATTTTTTTCTATGCATTTTTCCAACTCCAAAGTATATAAAATGCTTATTGGAATTAAAGCATGCTCAGGTGATATGTATATATATATGAAATTAGGGAGTGTGTTGCCTGTAGTTATTAACACTCTATATCAAGGTGTGCGTAATTAATAGGCAGCTTCTTTACTTCAGGTAAAATGGGCCAAAACGAAGATTTAACTGACACTGAAAACTCTAAAACTGATAGATTGCCTTTCAGAGGGATGTAACACTCTTGAAATAGTGAAGTTATTGAGGAGGGTGATCACCAGACAATCAAATGTTTTGTTGCAAATAGTTAACAGGGTTGTAAAAAACCAGGTGGAGAAGAAAAGACACAAATTAACTGCAAAAGACTTAAGAATTAAACGTGCAACTACTACCAACACATCATCCTTCAGTGCCACCGTATTCCAGAATGCAACCTACCTGGAGTGCCCAGAAGGTGTTTAATGCTCAGAGACATAGCCAAGGTAAAGAAAGCTGAAACATTACCACCACTCACCACTGAACAGGACTCTCAGGTTGAAATGTTATGATAAGACCAAGAAATATCTGAATACATGCTATTCCCCCCCCCCTCAGCAGTTTTATAGACAGATGAATTGAGTGACTCTTGATGGGCAGATGGATGAGATCGCGGCTGGATCATTAACAGATCGCAGCACAGCTCCACTTTGGGTCAAATGTCAGTAAGGTGGAGGAAGGGTACTAGTATGTTCCAGATGAACTAGTTGGACCTTGTTGGCTTGAAGATGGCCTTAAACTGAATTCCCAAACCTACTGCCAGTTTGTAGAAGAAACTTTCTTCAAACAGTGGTACAGGAGAAAGTTGGTAGCATTAGTTAGCTCAATGGGTAGAATAGCAGGCTAGCATATAGAAGTCTCCCAGTTCAAATCCTGGTTTAGCCGTCTGGTGTGTCCTTGAGCAGGACACCTTCCACTAGCTCGTAGTAACAGATACAAAATGTTGTAAGTTGCTTTGGATAAAAGCATTTACTCAATGACTAGTTTATTTATTCACGAAGGCCATGATTTTTACACAGGACATGCTCCATCACATGCATCCAAGTACTCCATTGCTTGGCTACCCAGCAGAGGCCTCAAGGATGACAGAATAATGACCTGGCCCCCTTCCTCGCCTGACTTAAACCCTATTGAGAACTTGTACATCTTTCTTAAATGTAAGATTTACAGTGAGGGAACACGATGCACCTCTTTGAACGCTGTTTGGGAGGCTATGGTTGCTGCTGCAGCAAAAGGTGATAGTTTCTGGATCTGTTGACCAACAGACTCCATGGATGGAAGGCTCATGGCAGTTATTGAAAAGAAGTGTGGCTATACTGGTCACTGAATATTTGACATAGTGTTTTTATTTAATTTTGAGTTGTTTTATACTCCTACAATTGAAAATAAGTGAGATGGAAAAATTTTAGTTTGTCATTTAGTTGCATAATTTTGCATGCTAGTAGTTGTGTAATTGTGCACACTATATATATATATATTCCCTTGAGAAAGCCAAAACTAACTACTTTTGCTGAATGTTCAGGTCTGAGGTTTAACATTTTCAGTTGACTGACAGTACTGTATTTGTTCAATAATTTTTAACCCTCGGGAATACAACATGCCTAATTGCGCATGCAGTGTATATTTAGACACGTCCTACTGGGCCTTAAAAGTAATAGGGCATGTATATATTAAACAAGAGCTTGTCTGTAAAGGCCTTGCACAAATGTATTTGCCTGAAATACAGCCCAGTGGCTGGTGAACCTGGTTATTTTGGCTTGGACAGATTAAACTAACGGAATGGTTTTCATTTGCTGTTTGTGTGGTAAAACGCCAAATTTCTGCCTGCTGATGTTTTTCTTGTTGCTAGAACATGGCAGCAAGTTGATTGCAGTGGTGCTTGTTGCATTGTCATTGCCTGGAAGATTTATTTATTTTTAACCACCTGATGTTTTCTCAGTCTGTTATATGAAGGTAGTACACATCCTTAGAGACATACCATTTAACTATATGTCAGAACTTATCTGGAAGTTTGCCCTTTTGCATTGCTGTAATAGGTTACTTAGAAATGTAATAAATCTAACAGATAACCCTACAGATAAATCTCCATATATAGCTTTCTAATGAGCAGAACAAAATTGAAATTGGCAGCCCTACCCATCCATCCATTGTCCCACCCCTTATCCTGTTCAGGGTCATGGGTAGGGTTACCAGACATCTGGCAAAAGGAGGACATGTCCTCCTTTTTGACACTGTGTCCTCTGTCCGGCAGGCATTGGCCTAAAATGTGAAAATGTCTGGCTTTCATCAGTCACTGACTTGATCGTGTTGTTGGCTGTAATTGCACGCCATCATCTCTACGTTTTAATCGTAAAGAGCAAATCCGAGGCTTGAGCCGCTCAACCGCATGACGCGTGTTCATTGTGTTAATTAGTATGACCCTGTTTTAATAACACGGCCACACACACGACACATCGCCAGTTTTGTGTTCTGTTATTTGTTATACGAATATATATGTAAGCCTATTTACAAAGGAGGACAAAGAACAGAATTGAATACAATTTATTTATATATCTGTCCTTCTTTTTGATTTTTGGTGTCCTCCATTGGATATGCAGGTATCTGATAACCCTAGTCATGGGTGGCCTAAAGCCTATCTGTGGCAGCCTAGGGCACAGCACAGGAGATGCCCCGCACAGAGTACCAACTGAATACAACTGGCAGGAATAAATGAATAACCGGTTATAAGCTGTTTTCGTGCTGTCTCTAGAACAGAGTTGATGTGAGAAACAGAGGTGTATGTGAAACACATGTAGCTCACACAGATGAATAGTGCATAAGTGGACATTACATGAAAGCCCATGGCAGGGTGAATTTACATTCCTCATGCAAATACGCAGATTTAATCAAACGGAGACAATGAAGTAACCAAAAGAATAAAACGCTTGTAGACAGTGCTTGATAATTCCACTCATCATGGAGTTTTAAGGCATTTCTTTTGGTGTTTGCTACAGCCTTCTCTAACATAAGGCAAGATCTGTTTACTTGTGCATCTATGCCAGTTTATGCATGTAAGTAAAATATTTAATCGGGTGCAGAGGTGACAGCTGGCAGAAGCAATTGTTTCAGTTGGCTGCGTTTCAGAATGTCATTAGTATTTATTTCCCTCTTAGGAATAAATCAAGCGAGTGTTTTCCATTCTCCCCTGAAGGGATTTCAGCCATTGCCAAACAATTGCAAGCCAAAAGAGCCAAGTATAAGCCAGCAACTATTAAAAGTACATATTTCAAGATAGTTTACTTTGACATGAGAACGAGCAGGCAGGGCTCAAGCCATTGGGACCAGCCCTTGGTAAAAGTGGGACCTGAAGTCCCATGATTAAAAAAAAATGAAGTATTTGGTGAGATTTTGGCTTCTTTTTTTCTTATTATTGATGCCTATATATATTTAAGTCATTTTGTGGAGAAAGAATAAGAGCAGCTTTTTATTGTTATGTGTTGTGAGTGAATCTAAAGTGTTGTTATCCAAAGTCAGTAGACTAACACCCACTTTTCCTCTACAAGGATTTGTGTTTTAAACGGAGACCTCTTTGACAGTTTGTGTATATATTCCTGAAATTCAGATAGTTTTTCTGCTTGATTCTTTATTTTGCACGTATTCTTTCTTTACTTATATGCATTTACATTCTGTGTGAATACTTTAACAGCAGAAGGGCAGCTCATTCAGTTGTGCTAAAGTCCACATGCTGGGTTTTTGCCTGTAACTCATTGTCCTGCATGTGAGTGAGACATGTAGTCATGTTGCTCAGTCTGCAGCTCATCTGTCATGTGATTTATTGGAGCTTTGGGTTGTTGTTCCTCTTGGAACCTCTAATAAAACAACTACTACAGGAATGTCTGACCAGTTTGATCATCTATTTTCATTCTAGCTGTTTGGTACCAGTGCTAGGTCCTTCTGTGAACCACAGTGGATGAGTCCAGAGAAGATGAGAAACTCATACTCGTGTGTGTGTGTGTGTGTGTGTGTGTGTGTGTGTGTGTGTGTGTACAATGAGCCATATGGGTGGAATGAGCCATATGGAAGGGGCATGGGGCAGCAGACCTACAGCTTCTGTAGCATGCTCAGAGAACACCAGTAATATCATGCTGATGCTGTTGGAATTTCTCTTTTGCCATATGATCATTTTCATCCAAGAATGTGACATAGCTGATGAAGGAGGTAACATAATTCCCTTGGTCATTAGGACAAGAGTCTGATTAGTTCATCAAGTGTAGGACATGGATTTTTAGCTCTGCGGTCTAATCTTCTTGTGTGGTTGCTCTGAGAGGGGTGTGAGACCTTGGGTTCAAATCCAGAGAGGGTTACCCTGTTACCCTTAGTGTCTCATCTTCTGAACAGGGGAGAAGAAACCATTCACCCAGATGGGCTGAAGTGTTTCGCTGATCTTCAACCAGTCTGTTAGACGTGACTGAGCTATTTTATATATTTTTATAGAGATTTACCTGGTCAAAAGTGTTTAAGCAATCTACCAAACCAAGAGGCTTGATGCAGTGTTTTATATGTTTGTACGGAAACAAAGACACTTTTATTGTACCCCATGTCATGGGCTTGCGTAAGACTTGGCCCCCAGGAATCGTGATTTCAGTCTTTGTAGTTGGACAGTGGAGTCACATTGTACCACTGGGGAAAGTTACTTGTTTGCTTTATACAAAGTTCAGTTTCATCACATTTATTTTTTTTCTAGATAAACAGTGTGTTTACAGTTATGACAGTGTGTCATAAAATATATTGCCTATTTTTGGCAGCAGACACCTGTAACTAATTTTAAGGAAAATATGCCATACAGCCAATATAACTGTGGCCCATATAACAAGGAATTGATTTTAACATGGTTAAAGTTTAGACCACAAGTTACGCTGTCTTCATTTTCATGGGTTTTTTATCCAGTGAATTCTTGCCATGCAGTCAATTTCTTTAAAGTAGATTTGTCACATACCTCATGGAGTGATTAATAGTTTCTGCTGTTTATATAATGCTTGTAACTCCACCTAGAATAGTATAATGTTCTGCCTGTAACAACCACTTTGTACTGTTGGTTGAACTGAAAAATCACTGGGCTGTTGCCAGGCTGAGGTAAGTCTACAAGAGGCAATGGCTGTAATATTTGTGTTTGTATTTAGCAAGTATTGGACCTCTAACTAAATTACAAAGACTTTGGTGAAGTAAAAAAAAAAAAAAAAAACAAGTCAAAACTTTGCTCCTTTATTTTGTAACAATCTGTAAGAATCATTACTGCATTAGTAGCTGCATCCTTTAGGTTGATAGTTTTCATCAAACATGAAATATTGATAGACTTGTGTTAAAATATACTAATTGAACACAATGTGGGCTAACTTATAACAACTGTGCATGTTATACTACATGTGTACAATGTAGGTAGAAATCCTTGTTTATGCTTGGACATACGTAAACAGATCCCTGTGCTAACGCTTGTACCTGACTGGTCAAGCGCTTTGTCAGTACACTGCTGTTTGCCCTTTTCTGCTTTTATAAAGTTCCTCTTCTGTGCCCATGTAGCTCTTCCTCTTAATTATTTGAGAGAAATTCACTGGGCCATGAACAGCTGCTTTTCTTACTCAGAAATAACACTTCTTTGTCAATAGCTGCAGTAATAAATTTTTGTCTTGTCAGACATGAAAAGACATTATCGTTAGCCCAGACAGCTAGTTTGCTCTATGTGCTTATGTCATTTTGAAAAGCACAGCTTGAAGGACATCATTTGCCTTTAACACTGCAATATCTCTGCAAACAGTTTCTTGTTCAACCTGTAAACGATACACCTGAAGTTTGTGCCAAATCAGAAATGCTAACTGTTCTTACTTCGGTATGTAAACCCAAACCAAGTAAATGTGAAAAATATGTAAACACAGAAGTTTTTCAAGTATTATATTTTTGTACACAAGCAAATTAACTTTCACTTGAAAAATCACAGCACCATAATGCAATGTGAAAATATTTTGGCAGATGCTTTTATCTAAAGCAGCTTACAGTGAGCTCACACTGGGTGTCTTGCTTAAAGACACACCTAGTGACTGGAATTTGAACCAGGAACCTTTTGTATCTCAGTCTGGCATTCTACCCATTGAGCCACAGAATGTGTGTTCAATCAGTTGCCTTTTGAATGACATTAAACAGTCATTTAAACATTTTTCTGAGGACTGGTTAAAGAAATGTATAACAATAGCGTTGAAGTAAGTGAAGTGTGTGTGTGTGTGTGTGTGAGTGAGATCCCGGTGCACTGCTTTGTTTATACACTAACATGTATTATAACCACTATTTCCTTTCCTGTGCCTCCTTATACAAAGCGTGGTGAATATTGATTCACAGTATTCTATAGCATTTTGGAGAAATATTGGGGTGTCCTTTTCTCCCCTAAATTTCACTTTTTTTCTGTTACTGTGCTTGTCACATGACTGTAAAATGTAAATTCAAGTTATAGAACATTTAGGATACATGGCTGTGATAAAACTGTGAAGTTGCATTTTGTCTCTTAGTTGCTCTTTGTATTTGAATGAGGTACATATATTTTTTTTGCTGCAATGGACTAATGTTCTGACCTTGTTGGCCTGTTGCACATTTGAAGTACTTTGTTTGTCCACGTTCTGCTAATCACATATGTAGATTAGAATATTTTCTTCAGCTGGTGAAACTTGACATGGTCCAAAATCAGATGTTGCTGAATGTAGGGAATTTTAATTAGTCAGGTGACCATTTTTTCTTTGTAGATTTGCTTTATTGAATACTGTCTCAATCATGCTGTCCTATCTTAGCCTATGGCTAACCTGGTCTGGGGCACAAGATCTGTGTCCTGGCCTTCTTTGTTGACACCTCGCTCTTGTACTCAACCACATTTGACAGCCATATCTGTCAAATCCTTTTAAAAAATAAGGTAAGATAACAACAAGATAAGATAACAAATGCTAACACTATGTTGTCAAGAGAGGTGGAAGGTTGCGGTTATACGTGCAGTGTGTGATGTGTCTAAAAAGTTTAAAGCGCTGGATGCATGAAGCCATACCTACATGAGATGTTTCAAATGGACTTTATAGCATGCTGTCTTTACTCATGACGTGTGCCCTGAGGAGTGAGAGTGTGCTTTCAGACGACAGGGCTGGTGGCACACACAGGCCCTGTGTTTTAGCTGCCAGACACAGTGACTCAGCTACCCACCCCCACCCCCACCAAGTCCTCAAGGCTCTAAGTGGTTGCCCAGCCAGTTGAACAGCCCCCGTCAGGGCAGCTGAGGAAATGTGGCTACCACGACGGCCACTGATGAGGTCACTATCTGTGCTGAAAAGGCACTGTTGTCCTGCCTGAATTACAACATAGAGCAGAACGAGCTCCTATCTTTGCCTGCAGTTTTTCATAATATATGTTGTGGAGACGACCATTTTCCTGCCAGCTCATCAGTCAAAAACACTCATGTATTAATCATTAATTGAATGAAAATCTTTATTCACTGACATTTTATGTCAGTTTATGACCATTTAACATAAATCTACTTAAAAAATTATATGTCTCAAGGGAATATTTACTGACATACCAAAGATAAAGGCATTAACAGACATTAAGAAAGAACAGAGCCATGTACTTTAAACTGATTTATTTAAAAATAAACATTATTATGGGTAACCCATTGGGAGAATATACCCCCCCCCAACATATTCCACCTTATTCTTGGGAAAGTAAGTGCAAAGAACTAGGCTCTATATTCAGGCTGTTAAAATATGATTTCTTTTGACAAGAAGTTAAAGTATTTCTCCAATGTCTGCTGGCATTGGAACAAGGTGCTCCTGGAGAGGTGCTGTCCTGTGTGTGTGTGTGTGTGTGTGTGTGAGTAAATGAGACTTTCTTTTTCAAAGTTTCTGGAACAAGGTTAAGTGTCAAGGAATGGGAAAACATTGTACAGATGCATACCAGACACTTATAACCAAGCACAAGTTTTCTAAACAACACAAACAGTGAACAGACTGTTTGCTTGTTTTCCTGAAATTTCCCCAAAAACATACCCAACACATCATTTTAACTAAATGAATAAATGACTTCTGCAAATTAAAGAAAGTGTTTTCAAAGATTCGTAGAAAAAGCCTGATGGAGTATGTGGCACAAGGTGCCCGGACTGCAATGGTGCCACACACACAGGGAAACCTGCTCTGGGAAGGATCCACACACACACAGAGACCTACACTGGTAAAGATCCATACACACAGGGAGACCTACACTAGTAAAGATCCATACACATGGGGAGATTTGCTCTGTGATGGCTCCTGTAAGTAAGATCAGGTTGTACCTGCAAGCTACAGCAAACTGATACAACTGAGTATATGATGGAAGGCAGGACATAGTGGGCAATAAATAATCTGAAGTGATTGATTGAAGTTCACAGACTGAAAATCTGAAAGAATCTGCTAACTAATCAGCATTCTTGTTGATTTGTGTTTGTTTAGGATTTCCTAACCAAAGCATGCCAAGGCGCTGGTCAGATCTTGACATGCTTTTAAAATCAAACCGGAAAATGATGCACCTAGGCAAGGACACAGAATACAGGTTTTTATCTGTAAACAAAGCACCATTTGGTTTGTAAAGTGAAGCATTGAAAGACTGTCTTCACAGAATTAACAACGTTTTGATGTCATGCCTTTGATATGCTCCAGATGCCTCAGTTGGTCAGAACAGAGTACATCTATAGGGGAGGAGCAGGCTGGCACAATACAACTTTTTAGGACTGAAAGCACATGCCTAAACAAAGAAATAACACCACTGCAGAGGTAGACTCTAAATTGTACTCCATCCATTATCTTAACTGCTTATTCCTGGTGAAGGTCACAGGGAAACCTGGAGCCCATCCCAGGGGACACCCAGGACAGAGCACACACTACGGGCAATTTGGACACACCAATCAACCTAACCTGCATGTCTTTGGACTGTGGGAGGAAACCGGAGCA
>JABJVR010008007.1:0-47501 GCA_025773905.1 Chitala chitala | reverse complement strand
GGAGGAAACCGGAGAACCTGGAGAAAACCCACCAAGCACAGGGAGAACATGCAAACTCCACACACACAGACCCAAGGAAGGAATCGAACCCCAGGCCTGGAGGTGCGAGGCACCACGCCACTGTGCCACCTGTCGATTGATATAACCCCACTTAAATTAAATAAATGCGTAAAAAAAAAATGGAGTAAAAACAAGAATTTGTTTGGCCAGTGGCCAGCAATAGGCTACAATGAGACAAGATCAGCAGATTCATAAAACATACGTCAACCAAACAGCTACGGCGGACATTCTGACTTTATCTTAACAAAAAAGCTACAGGAACAGATGTTCCTAGTGGAATGAATCTCATTAGCTTTCAAAATTTAAAAGAAGCCTAAACTAGCATAATTTAAGACAGTATTTTATTTTTAAATTCAATCGCCTATTGCAACTAGATTTACACTTGAGAGTCCCCCACTGAGCCCTGCAGAATGACACTGCTCTCTGAAATGGAGATTGACAGCACAGCTGTTCTGTGTGAATGTCATCTTCTCCATTTAGATTTGACATCAGCTGAGTCACTGGCGTTGCACTCTGTCCTAATTATCAGTTGGAATCCTAAACCTCAATGGAATACAGGTATAATGACTCATGCTCATTAGGATTCTAGATTTGTGCAAAGTTTGCAGTATTAAAATATGTTTTTGCCATGCATTTGCTCTTATGTTCAATACAATGTGCTGTATTGTAAAACAGACTTTTCATAGTAAATGCTAATAATGTAAAATAAATAAAGAGACATATTGAATCAAATGGATCTGATGTGACCCAGCGATGCAGTTTGTAACACTGATAAAGACAGATTTGGAAGAACAAGACACAGTAATTTGTTAAAGAGCATCATGAAGAACTGCAGGGAAATTTATAACTGTAGTTGGCATCTTTAAACTCTTACTTGCCTACTGTATTCCTTTCAGTTATAAAAATAAGTATTTAACACGATTCTCAGATGTTGCAATTATTAAATTTAATTATTAAAACGGAGAAAACAAAAATGTGTAATGCACTAAAGAAACAATACAAAATGTGTATAAATATTCAATGGATTATTAAAAATATTGCTCCAACTCATCATGGTGAGTAGGTCAAAACATTAATAAATATACAGGCACAGATAGTATGTACAGTTTTTCAAAGAAGTAAAATATTTACAGAGCAACACAAGTATGTTTTATAGAGTGTATATGGGGGTAGCCAAAATGGCATAAATAAAATAGTTTAAAATAAATAAAAAGTTTGTTTATTGGACAGTCTTTTACAGAAAATTCAAAAAAGTACTTCATTTTTAAATCAAGATTTAGCTTCAATTAAAAGTTATGAAATGATACTTGAAAATATGAACATTTTAATATGCCAGAGAAAGAGAGGTGTCTAATGACTGAATTGGGGTGACGCCATACTACAGCAGGGTGATTTCGCTCGGGGGCAGGGTGAGCCTCTTTTCTCTCATGGAGAGCACGGCTTGCATGTGCATGGCAGTGACCCGGCAGAGCTCCAGACCCTGCAGCCAAAGGCAGGTGCATTTCAGTCACACTCAATGTAATGCAAATAAACTTTCACAAATACATACACATGCATTTATGCTCATGTTCACTCACTCACACACACACACACACACACACACACACACACACACACACACTCATGTGTGCATGAGTATGCATGTGTATGCATGAACTAGGGATGCAATGATTCCAGAATCTTGTTTCAATTTGTATAAATAGTTTAAAAGACAAGGTTTTGAGTCAATTCAGTCTGCATTCAGTGTATAAAAAAAACTCAATTTCAAATACATTTTCTACATTTATTTTCTTTAAAGTAACATGTTGGCGGTTTTGTAGCACCACCATATTACTGCTACTGCAGTCCACTGGTTTGTCCTTGTCAACTGGAAACAACCTGCAAAGCATTAACTATCTACTGACTGGCTACAGCTCTCACAATGGTAATGTCCACACAGAGAATGCATTTTCGCCATTGTGGCTAAGTTCGTTGGTTTACCTAAGTTTTTAAAGGAAAGATCACAATGACTATTACTATTAACTATAATTACTAATCACATCCGTCATAATTAGTGATGGCTGAGGTGAGTCCCTGTTCCATTGTACAGTGATTTTTGTATTATTATTATTACAGTGGAACCTTGGTTTACGAACACCTCCCTTTATGAACTTTTCAGTTCACGAATTATTTTTCCACCCAAAAAATGCCTCAGTTGTTGTACTTCGTCTCGGTTCACAAACCACATAAGCCGACAACGACGGTTGCGCATGCGCGTCAGCTACTGTTTAGCTTTTGCACATTGCACATCTCCATTCAAATTCGGCTTGCATTCTTTTGAATTTCATTGTGTTTTGTGTTCTACTTCATTATAAACTATTAAATAAGACACAATAGGACCAAAGAAGGATAGTGATAACAAAGGAAAAAGAAAAATTACCAGAACTGCGGTAGAGATGAAGAAAGAAATCATTGCTAAACATGAAAGTAGTGTCTGTGCCATTGATCTGCCTTATCAGTTTGGTCTGGCAAAATCAATGATCTCTATTATTCTAAAAAGTAAAGAGAAGATCAAGTTAGCCAATGTAGCAAGAGGGGTGAACGGTATTACTAAACAAAGATCGCAGACGCTTGAAAAAGTGGAGAAATTGCTGCTCATTTGGATAAATGAGAAAATGTTAGCTAGAGATAGTGTTTCTGAGGCTATTATATGTGAAGAAGCAACTCTCCTCTGTACGGGTAAGGTAACAATAAATTAAGTTAATATTTATTATATTCGTCTATATTTTATCTGTTTAGTATTGTGTTTTTTCCATGATTTTCCTGGGGTCCAGGAACGGATAAATCCTTTTTAGATTGATGCCTATGGGAAAAATAGTTTCGGTTCACAAACTTTTCGGATTACAAACTGCCTTCACGAACCAATTAAGTTTGTGAACCGAGGTTCCACTGTATTATTATTATAGCCCCACTTCAGTTACATGGGCCAAACTGTGGATGCCAAACCGAACAGTTTGGAGTTTTTCAGGGAACTGTCGATCCCTAATACGCACACACACACACACACACACACACACACACACAAAGTTTTTGTGCATTTGTACATGTAGGATAATTTCAATCAGTATAGTATAAACCGTAAGCGCCGCATTTACATGAACCCTGATATTCCACCTTTAATCAGAATAATGGCTCTTTTTGATTTAAAATGCATAATTTAACCATCTGAATTGGAACTCAACAAGTTCTTTATGTGTCACAAAAACAGAAGAGTTTTGTGAAACTCAGACAGGAGTCCACTCCCGTGCAGCAGAGGATGCTGGTATTGAGGGGTGTGGCCACGGGCTGTAGTACTACCTGCTCCAGCTGCAGCTGTGTGACGTGCTGGGACACCAGGTCTCCCAGTGTGACCTCCACATATGGGAAACTCGACCCTGCTGTGGGCCTCTGTGTGCGTGTGCACTGAATATCCTTAAGGTAGAACTTAGCCATCACCTCCTGAAAGGGCAGAAAAAACATAGTCCTTTGTCACAAAATGCACATGGATCACAACCTGCTTAGCTCCTCACTGTCTGTGTCTATTGGGATTTGGTTAAATGCTCTGTAGTAAGTCGATGAAACAGAACATCCATTTACAATCACGGAATGCTCTCGTTCACCCGATAGCTTTGTAGCTCTGTATTTTTTAACATTTATATTTTATTTCTGTGTTCATGTGTCTGATTGATTTTGAGCAATTGCTTAACATCTGTTGTGTTAAAATGTGCTTTATAAATAAATTTGACTTGACTTGACTTGAGATTTGTAGTCATGACAATATGCTTCTGTCCAGTACATACATAACTGCTATCAGGCTGCTATCAGGTCTGACTTACATGAGTATCCTTGTTTAAGAAGTTGAGGCCATTTTGATTGACAGCCAGTATGCATGGCGCTTCAATAGAGCTGTTGCTGCTGCTCTGAATGAAGAAGAAGGACGAGCCGAACATTGGGAAGGCACTCACCAGTCCTGAAGTCAAATGAAAGCACGGGCACAGGAAGAGAATATGTGGGTTATTAGCACAGTGCCAAGAACATGTATTTATAGATATGATGAAGGCAGCTCCAAGAAGAGTGAGGAGCTGGAGGTCAGCTTCTCCTACATTGCTCCTTTTTTCTCACCTAGGAACTGTGCTCTGGCCTGGTGAGGGCTCAGTGCTTGGACCTGCTGCATGTGCTGGGTCACCATGTTCAGCCACTGCTGTGGGCGCTGCAGCCCAAAGAGCTTAGCGGGAATGCATTCCTGGACCTCGCGGCTGAGACGTTTGCAGAACATGAATAAAACGGGCCACAGGGGATAGCATGGGTGGCTTTTCTATTTGGTGTAAGATTTGCATGATGATACTGTGTTATAAGAAGGTGCGCAGAAACAGATAGGTACAGAGGATTCTCTAAACAGTTCTTTCTTTAATAACAAGAGGTTAGATCTTAGGTTTAAGGAGATGTGACATTAAAAGTAGTTCTGAGGAACTGATGGATGGTATCTTTAAAAAGGACTGTACATCATAAATTACTAATACAGTTGCATAGACCTACATGGTGGGCAGGTAGACGCCATCCTTGGCACGGTGTTGCAGGGCGGCAAGCTTGCACACCTGCTGGAACTGCTGCTCGCTCACTTTCCCCTGAGGTAGCATGTTGAGCAGGGCCTTCAGGTAGTCAGGAAGCACCTGTGTGGAGGCCACACAATGGGCAATGTACTCGTGGCATCTCCTAGATGACATGACAGACATAACTATGTACCTGCATGCCTCATACCTGGTTGAAATGCATAGTGACACAGAGCTCATTGTCAAATTTGAGCGGCTGAGACCAGATGACCCTTCTGAACCAGAAGCTGTAGCTGCTGTCAGTCAGCTCCGCCTCTGTGGCGCTATCCAGAATGTACTCCTTCTTGTTCAGCGGCAGAACATTCTGACCTATAAAAATGTTATGATTACGAAACAAGGTTTTCATGTCAGAAGTGAAATTACTTATTTACATTTTTTTCCTTGTGTGTTCCCTTAGCTGATCACAAAACAGCAATCGGCTCCTTAACACCGAACTGGTAGTGAACAAATCAATGTTAGATGTAGGTTTCATGTCCATCTTACCTTTGTTTGTGACCACAAAGACAGCATATTCATCCATGGCCTCTGCTCTCACCAGGGCCATTTCATAACACATCTCTTCAATGACATCTGAAGCGACCTGATATGCAGGTGATAATGACCAAATTAACGCCTGACTGCGCACGAAGGCCCACGGACTTCTGCATACATATTCAGGCAGCTCTGTGCGGTCAAGTGTGGCACGAGAGGAACTCACAGAGCACGTTTTGATTTTAAGGTGGCGCTCAAGACCTCCGGGCAAAAGGAAGAGCTGGCGCTTAGAGCTTCGTCCAGCCTAAGTGAAGACGCCAAGAGAGGAAGGTTGCTAAAAGGGATGGCCTGGGAAAACAGGAAGCCAAAGAGCTCAGAGTACTAACCATCATGGCCTTCAGCTCCATGCTGCCAGGGAAGACGCGACGCCCACCATGCTGGAATGTTTTTCTTAGGTTTTGCTCACATGCTTTAGCGATCCCTATAACAGGAATACGACATCAGACTCCAGCGCGTGTCCCATGACTGCTTTGCACTTATTTCGCGCCTCAGACGACTACCATCAGCGCAGCACCTTGGTACAGCACCCCAGGGCCCTTAGCGGTATCATGCAGGAACTTCAGCACATAGGGCTTCAGCACCTCGGAGCAGCGGTAATAGGCGGAGAGGATGTAGAGCAGCCTCCAGCCCCTCTGGCAGCTGTCCCTGCGTAACGTCAGACACGTCAGAGCGCCTGCAATGTCACGGCACCTCCTCCGTGGCACACAAAGCAAGCTCTCTTACGATTTAGGGCTTGTGTTGGCAGTGATCTGCTTCAGAACTTGGCAGTAGGCCTCGTCCTTCAGCGGACCGTATTCCCCAGTGAGCTGAAAGCAGATATTGAAGAAACCAGTAAGATGATATGTAATGGGGTGGCCCATGTACCATGAGTAAAGCTGTATAAATGAACATGTGAAGAAGTGTGACATCAGTCTGTGTGTAAAGCAGTTATTGTGTTTAAAGGCGCAAGGACACTGTACCTTTAGGAAGCTGAACACTACCTCTTGTTCTGTCTGTCCTTTGAGTGGGTAGTCTCCCATAAACTTCATTATAGCTGCAGACAGAACAAAATGGAAACCGAAAAAAAAACATCTTGAAAAATCAAAACACCCCACCCCCGCTTTAAACAACAAGATTGCCAGCTACATTTCAAATGGTAAACAGAAACTTAGTTTAAAATGTATTTATTGCAGAGAGGAAACACCAGTCCTTGGTTCATAGTCCAGATGTTTTGTGTTATGTAATCCATCACGGGTAAGCTTCTCACTCACTCAAGAAAATGTCTACTGCCACTTTGTTCACATTTTCATCTGTGAAGTCAATTAAAGACTCCTGAATGGGAAACTGTGGGCAGAAAGCATAGAACACACAAGTCAGTTAACACAAACAGAATAAATCTATAGTTGTAGTTAGAAATATTAACTATGTGTAAAAAAGAAATATAGATATTACTGTACATAGAATACAGTTTAAATAAGTAGATGTGTGTTATTTTGAAAGTGAAAATGTGTCATCGTTACCTTGGAATATTTCATCATGTCAGTAGATTCTCTGGAATCCTTACCCTTTTTGGATTTATTTTTAAATGAATCACTGCCAAAAAACAAGCAGTGATTTTATTTTTCTTTTTTACTGTCGGACAGACGTACATTTAGCAAAATGCACTTGGGGAATAAAATGACTGACCCATTTCTCCTCTGGGCCCCCCTGAAGTATTTCTTGGCAAATTCTGTGAGACTGTACTGGCTCTCCTGCAACAGAGCCTCATCCATTTCAAAATTATAGTCACCATAACTGTCAGTGTAGTCACTGTCGTCGAGTGCCACCTAGTGGAATAAGACAGTAGTGCACATTCAAAGCTTTACACTCAAGTCAATAACTGGTCACAAAATATGATTCATTAAATGAAGATGTATACGTAACAAACCGACGCAAACAATTAGAAAGTGTTTACACTGAATATAAAATGAAATATAAATTTCTAAATAAAGGCTTTTTTTACCTCAGCTGTTTGGTCCAGTTTGTAGGCTGCAGTAGCATAGGCTACAGCTACTGCGACTGAAGCTGAGGCGGCCACCTGACCCTGTCTGTTCTTCAGCTCCTCCTTCCTGTCTAAAGGCAGGTTGATGAAGTCAGGTGCAGCAACCGGCTGGACGAACTCTGCAGGGAAGATCCCTGAATGGCCGTGGATAGCCCCGAATCTCCAGCCTTTACGTGTTGCAGCAACAGGCACGATTCCAGTTGAAAACCAGAAAGAATTTGTTTAAAATTCAAACAGCAAGATATGATGTATTCAGATAGCAAAGTCCAGCTAATCTAAAAGACAAACAATATGTTGTAATCATACTAACCAAGGATTTTCTGGGAATAATTACTGTGACAATATTTTTTCAAGTTAGCACAGACAAACCAGTTATTTGGAACAGTATTTTTGACAATAGTATATTGTCAAAACATTGCCTAAAGTATTTTAATTCCTATCTACCCATGAAATCGATAATACTGCACAGGTTCAAAAGAAAAGTTTAACTAAAATGGAAACAAGATAGAAAATAAACACGTCCAAAAAATAGCCATTTATGTGCTTGAAACGCATGGTAAAGGTGTACAGTTTTCAGTACAAACAAACCCACCAAATTCAGGTGTGTTCTTCTTCAAGTCCTCCAAGAACATCAGTTTCCTTCTGACAATGCAGCCATAGTGCTGACCTGTTAAACAGACGAGGTCAGTGACGTGCACAAATGCACTCAAAAACAGTTATAAAGACATAAGGCACTTGCTATTGTTTTTAATTCATTGATTTTCTTTTTTTTAGATATTACAATAGTGAGACAAGTTAATCTCACCTTCCTGTAGTCCGTCCATGACTTGTAATCGAACAATGTCTCCCTTATGAAAACTCAGATGTGTCCTGTCATCTGTCGTGTAGTTTCGCACTGCGACCACATAGTCCGAATCCTATGCAAAGAGGAAGACATATTTCACATTGCACGCCGACTGCTCAGCGTTCCACTAACAATCGATTCCATCTAGAGCTCACCTTTTTAAGCTCTTTTATGAAGAAGTCAATCATGTCTTTAACCTGAGGAGCTTTGGCAGAAAATAATATCAGCTTCTCATTCGTCAGGTTGATCTCCAGCATGTTTTTTGAGGGGATCGTGACAAACATGATGTCCGTGTAGCTGCAAATGAGGAGAAGTTACGATCACGTACTGCTGTACAATGGAGAGGGCCCTGGCATTACATTTGGTAAAGCTGATTGTGTCCTGTTTACCATAGTAATAACGTTTAGTCATCTTAAAACATAAACTCTAGACCAGTGGATTCCAACCTTGCTTCCTACTTGTATCACACACACACACACACACACACACACATTAACATGCACACCAAAAGAATAAAGAAGCTGACTATTTTTAGTGAGGAGAAAAAAAATTACCTTTTTAAATTGTTTCATATGTATACTTTTGATTTTCCGGTAAGTGTGTTGATGATTTTATTTAATGTACAAATCTAATTTTGACAACCTCACAACCTCAGAGCAGAAAATCTTTATGGACCTCCTATGATCTCTGGCACCCCCTTGGGAGGGGGGGGGGCATGAACCCAGGTTGGGAACCATGGCTGTAGTCTAGACAATGACATTTTAGTCCTGTTTTGCAACGACATAAAATGTGTCTGCACTAATTAAGAATACTGTTTGCATTCAGTGCATATAGAGTTTTTGACCAAGAAATACATCTATAAAAGCATTAAAATCATCCTGCTCTCACTTTCAGATCATAGAATTTAAAAAACACAGGTTCAGGATAAATAAGAAAATGTTTTTTAAAGTAAAAATTGGTAAATTATATGTTATTTTGTAACTGTTAACAGGTATTTAAATTGAAAGTTGTAAACAATATAAATACGGGATACCTGTAGGGTCGCAAGACTCTGAAGTAGTCAGGTGCTGCAGCACAGCTCTTCACAGTCTTCAGAAGCTTGATCCCGGTGTGGGACACAGAAAGGACCTGTACTCCTGTGCCCACACTGCCCTGAAGAGCAGACACACACACACACACACACACACACACACACACACACACATATCCTTAAATAACTTTTTTGTACATGCTTTCTGTCACACAATCAAATATGTCCCAAGCAGCAATTCTGACTCACAGAGGCTGGGAAAAGGCGTGAGAAGTAAATCTCCCAGGAATCCCTGGCTGCTGTGATAACCTTTTTCTTCACACTGTCTTCCTGGTTTAGGGACCGCAATTCAATCTTGTGCTCTGCTGCAATACAGACAACAAGCACGCTGTGATGCATCAACATGCACCACTGTTTCACTGGCTGTACGATGATTCTCAGAGTCAGACATTTCATACCAAACAGGGACTTCATCCTCAATCTTTCTTCCTTGGTAATGCGTACACAAGCTTCAGAGAAAGTATCACTGACAATCTTGATCAGAGAGAGAGAAAGAAATCAACTGTCAGCAATGCATGTAAATGGAGAGAAAAATTGAGAAAAGCCTTTTTGTGAGATAGGAATTTAAACAAGAAATAGGTTTGTGTGAGTACAGAGCTTACTTGTTTAAAAATGAGGTCCAGAAGTAGTGAATGGTTGAAATTATCTTTTGGGTAGAAAACCTGCAACCAAAGCAATTGATAATGGAGCAAGATGCCTCTAGTTATGGGGGTACATATGAGGACACAACCATGGACAATGATATGTCTCAGAATATTCTGCCGTAATATAAAAGTATAATTCACACGAATTCCCTTTTAGGGCCCTCTCCATATACCCAGCCAAAATATCCTCGGTTAAATTTAAGAGGCTGGCTATAGACCTGCTGATACTGTTGATCTACCAGGGAAGACAAAGTGAGGTTCTGTGTAAGCTTACCTCCTTCCTGAGGTAGATCCTCCACGGCACATTGGTGTACGTGTAGTGGTCCTCGCTGCTCACTCTGTGTAGCTGGGTCTGAATTGTCTCTTCCTCTACCGGCAGTTCTCTGCACACTGCATTTACAAACAGGACAGAAGGTCACCTATCCCTTTCCCACAATGCAACACAAACAACACTCTCTACTGACAAATTTTTGTCATGATGTTTGGCAACCTGGCGAGGGTGCTATGGTTCCCAAATAGCTTGGTGGAGTAAGAGGCTGGGGGGCTCTCTTCACGCTCCTCATTGTTTTTAAGACACTTCCTTCAACCCCCTTATATTCTTTTACTGGAGCTACAGTTCTGGTAGGAACTGTAGGCCTTCTTGCCTGTTTAACACATGAAGAGAACAGTGGACTGAACCCTTATAATCACAATTACAACACAATGCACATATATTTTATGGAATAGTGTGACTTGTATATCAAACCTATGCTAACTATAGAAATCTAGAAGGCTAGTTGCATAGTGATACACAAATGAAAGGCTTCATATCATTGTATGAAATGTATCACGTCATTTTCTTTAGAACAGACAGTGTTTTAAAAATAGCTTTACTGCTTTCTGTACTTGAGGTGGCTGAGTGCTCATCTGTCCTTTTAAAATCATCATGGCCTCATCGTGTGGGTCCAGCTTCTTCACAAACACTCTCCCCTCTTTCCTGGAAAACGACGCAAACACCCAGAGTGAAAACCACTTCTGAGGACAACCGCTCTGAACTCGCTGCACTTGTGTGAACATTTCAGCCTCTCCAGAATGGCGTGGCTTACTTCTTTATTTCTATGGGTGGCATGGCAGGGGCGGGCTGATACTGCTTGATGATGTCCTTAATGTTATGAGTTGGCATCATGCGCTCGGAGTTGGTAACGGAGGATCTCACCACCTCCCCGTGTGGAACGGTGTAAGGGGGGCCTGCGGAAACCGCTACCAAACACCAATCTCAAGTTCAACTTCTGTTTGCACATAACAACACTGGGACGTGTGAATAAACACAACTCCTTAAAGCCTGGCTATTGTACCGTGTTTTTGGTGTGAGGACGCCACCCTGTTGGCTGGGGAGATGTGGGCCTTTTTGCGGGTAAGGCTACCTCTGTCTGGTTTGGCCTATGGAAGTGAGAGTTTGGTGGATAAAACACTAGTTAATGGCAGCAAGTGTGTTCAGGGCGGCGGATAGCAGACGAAGCTGGGCCACGCTTACCAGAGCGGGCACTGTGACCCGTGGCAAAGGAGACACACTCTGGGAGGGGAGGCCCTGGCCCTGGCCCAGCGGGCTAGTCACATTGCTGGCGTATGGGTTAACAACATGGCTGGTGACCAGGGGAGCTGCATACAAACCGGTTGGTGGACTCCCAGGGGGGCTGGTCAGGGGGCTGCTTAGAGGGCTGCTCAGGGGATTGGCAACCAGTGCCATAGCCTGCATTGTCATCTGCTGGGCCTGTGGAGCATCGACAGTCAGTCCTCAGTTGGTGGTGAGATAAAAAGCAGCACTCAGTGCCTACAGAAACTTCAGGAAGTCGCTGTTGATCACAGTCTGGTCTGAGCTCATCATTTTGTACAAAAAAATAAAAAGCTATGCTGCATGTATGCAACAACAATTTAATCAGCAAAGGGGATTATACCAACGTCGGAATCTACATGATAAAATATTTTTTTTTGCTCATAAATATGGTACTCATAATTATCGTACCCAGCATAATTAAAACAAACGAAAACCTGCAACATAAAATAAAAATCTGAGAAAATAAGATGTTTTAAATGTTTAACTTTACACAGACTTAAAAGAGCTTCTTACAGTTGTTAGTGGTGAATGGCTGTAGGCCCTAAGACACATACCATAATAATAGCTTGTTGGTTGATGATGGCTTGCTGTTGCTGTGTCAGAATAGTCGGTTCAGCACCTGAACACAGATTAAAACACAATAACATAATCGTTGTTGTTCCATTATGGTCACTATGCAACCGTACCTTTTGGTGATCCAGCAGATTAAATATGTACCTGGCACAGTTGGCGTAGTTGGCATGCTGGGCATCACTGGCATAGTGGGCATGACTGGCACTCCTGACATAGCCCCTCCCATCACAGGCAGCACTTTCACTGCTAAGACAGCCCCAGACAGGACATGTCATCAGCAATGGCGTGTGCGTACACACACACACGCGTGTCCGCGCGCTTCAAAAAATAATGCATCCCCAGACTTTTCTGTAGTTTACAAATAGATGTTTTCTGAACTGTTATAATTAAATAAAACAATTACCTTTGTAAACAGTCATCACACTTGAAATCGTTTCCTGAGGTTTTGGTTTGATTAGGCGATTGTGTTGCCAACATTCTGTCCAGTCTCTGTTACTCACTGTATTGTGTTACCTATTTCAAACATACTGTATTTTGCTTTCAATTGTAATCCTTGTAATTACTTTTACAAGATGAAGCACACTATATAAATCCTTATCCAGCGTTTAATGAAAATGAACACATGACTAAGTATGGGAATGAAGCAGTGTTGAATGGACCACCAAGTAACTGTAACATAGAACAGACATGAATGTAGACTGTGCATTCTAGTGACTCACTATCATTGTAATGACAGACATTTGGATATTAAACAAGTGTCATCGTTCACATCCTTCTATGGATCACACATAAGAGACTAAGAAAACTGACCAACAACTATTGTTGTTAAACAAAAGGAGGCTCTCGGCTGAGGTTACACAGAACAACTAATTAAATATTAAAATCACAATATAAGTCAATAGGACAAGACAGACAAAAGCCTGAAAGGAAATTAGATGAACAGGTAGTGGTTAATGTAGTGGTCCAGACCCTTTGAGTTTAGCATCTCATCATTTACATATACTGTATATTTTTATCTTATTTACATTAGCGTAGTGATTACTGGCCTGAGCTGTGGGTTGTGAATGTCAGTGGCGTGCATTACTCCATTTCTCCTAGAATGGTTCCCAGCATGCACCAGGGTAGCCTCTGAACATTTCCACATCCATTCAACAAACAGACGCCAACTGCTGAGCTGACAGTGGACCTGCTCATGATGGAACTGGAGCATCATTATGTGTAATTCAGCCAGGAGGGCTGGAGGCAGGATAGCAAACTCACCACCGGTCTGCCATCTGGATGGCTGAGGTGTGCCAGCAGCGGGCGGCTTGCTGTCCCCTTCTGCCCTGCCAATGCCACCTCCGCCCTTCATCCTGCTGGACAGGCTGGTCGGCTTTTCCAGCTCCTTCAGGGGGAGACGCGGTGGTGAGGAATGAGATCTTGCCAAGCCGTGGCGGCTCAGTGCACTGGCACCGTGTTAGAAACCCAGTCTACCCCCAACAGTGTCTACGAGGGGCACACTTTACCCCTGGTGGTGTGCAGTGAAACTGGATAATAAAAAGAAACAGCCCTCCACAATTCTGTGATTTAGGAATCTGACTAAAGGCACAGAACAGCTGTGGGGATTCCCCAAGTGTTGTTCACACAAATCCCCCAGTGCTCATGAAGAAACAACATCATGCCTGCAATCCTGGAACCCACCAAAAACACAGAACAAGCTTCATTAAAAAATAACACATTAATTTACTAAGTGTCATATCCTACACGGTGTAACCAATCCATTAAAAAAAAAGCATCACCCTGAGAGAATCAGCAGACCTCAGTGCTACAAGGATTACAGTAATTTGGTAACTTAATCACTACTTTGGTGCCGGGGATCGGTTTCTGACAGTACACATCTGATACATGCAAATTCTAATACAGACACACAAGATTAAATGACCTTCACACAATACATGGTGTGACCACTCACTTAATTCGCCTTTCTACTTTACCAATGATGCCCTGATACAAACTGTATTATTTATTTAGGAGAATGTAAAGGAGTCACCCACAAACGTGATTAAAAAAACAACTGTAAAGCTAAGCGAAATGTCTTCTATGAATAAATGTGATCTTAACAAGACTGCCAAGAAACAAGATATTAATTGAGCTCATCTTTTTCTGCGTGCGTCTATTCAGAAGCCAAGGGGCAGAATCTAATTGAAATATCAGAGGCAATGTCAGTTGCTGTGTCAGTGCTGAAAGTAATGTTATCCTTTAAACCAGATCGTAGAATAGAAAGCAGGAAGTATCGTTTTACCCCGTTGCCATATGAGAGTACTGGGTCGAAGAGGCTGTCAAGGTAGCGGTCCAGACCCTTCTGAGTGGGAACCTCACCAGTACTGTCTGTGTCCACTGCACGGATGAGCACAGGGGCAGGTGGTTTAATAAAGAAGTCACGACATATATATAACTCACATGAGAGCACATGGAAAGAGAGCGGTGTCGCTGTTTAACCCAAAGGGCACTGGGCTTACTGTGACTGTAGTACCCCTCTGAGTCAGGCATCACTTGGTTTCTCGTGGGCTGAAACAGGGGACTGTCCTCATCAGACTCAAAACCACTCCCAAAAAGGCAGCTGTGGAGATTATGGTTCGGCGTTACCATGACTGCTAGTAAACATGACATTTTTGTCTAATAAAAAAAATACATAATAGTAAACAATTATTGGCAAACTGGTAACCTTCGTTAGGTAGCGTATTATAACTGCATCAACGACTTTTGGTTTAGGAACCATTAATACTGTGCAGCGAACTGACAACAACCATTTCCAGTTCTGTTTGGTAGCAAAATGTCCTCCATTCCTACTACAGAAATAAAGAGACAGAGTATCTGAATATAACTCAACATCACTGGCTCGGCAGCGATTGAAATATTATTTACCACAAGCAACGTTCATTCATTCTCCATCTTTTCATATGAACACTAGCGATGTCTTATAAAACATAGTAAGTTCACAGAATCCGTGAGTACAAACATCACTTCTTTTAATGCTACCTCCGAAAAGATGGGCTGCTTAACTATACAACAGTTATAGATGATACGCAGACAATGATAACACACGTCATGTACACGTCATGCTGGACAAATCAGAATATCGATGAATTTTAAGGCTACTTAAGAGAGAGCAGGTAAATACGGGAAATGTATGTACTAATGTGTCTGCTGTTGATTTCATCAAGCTGTACGCCACTTGCATCCAACATCCCAGCGATCCTTTCCGGAGACAATCACCTGGCGTTGACAACGACAGACCACTTACACGCTGGCATTGGGCTTGATCCGGGACGGGTCCTCTGAGGAAACGATGAAGTAGGACTTCTGCCTGGGAAAATCAGGCATCAGCTCCAGGTCTGAAATGAGGTCCATGACGTAGTCGTGTCCTTCCAGCTCCACCCACTGGGCATAGCCCTTCATGAAGACAGACCAGCCTCTGTTGCCCTCTGACAAGCCCCTGTGGGAACACATGTGGAGTTTCCACAGTAGGCAGATGCAAAGGGCCTGCAACATGAGCAGCACTAACAAAGTTTTGTCACATACAATGAATTTCTTCTCTGCATTTAACCCATCCCCCTGGGGTGGGGGGGTTGGAGGGGGGGGTTGTTCAGCCATTTCTTTTCCCAGCACACAGGGAGCTAGCGTTTCAGTGTCTTGCTCAAAGACAGATCTGGGCCAGGATTTGAGCCAGCAGGCTTCTACGTCCCGGGCTGATGTTCTACCCATTGAGCCACCAGGCCACTATTATGAGCTGTTTTATTATTAGAAAAATTGATACTTGTATAAATTTTACAATTCTATTATGCACAAAAGCGTCACAGAATTGAATGAGAAGCAGATGCAGTAACGGCAGCCACCCTCGCTGTCTTTTATTCTCCCCGGCATTAGCTGAACTAATTAACTTAATGAGGAGAGCAGTGTCCGGTGCTGGCATCACCTGTGTTGCAGAATGTCTCCTGCCAGCTCTTCTCCGCTGGTCCAAGAATGAAGAGGACACAGGAAGGATTCTCCTGAGGCAGACGAGTAAGGCCAGCAAAGAGGTCATGCAGAAAGGAAACACCGCTTTAACATTTCCACAATGTGTTGTGCTCCGTCTTATATAAGAGCCGTGCCCTAATTTATTCATATATTTCTCAGGAGCCCAGTGGCACCAAGAGGAGAACTAGGGCTGAATTACCTGGCTCTGGCTACTCTTCTAAGTGTCCAGTCGGTATAACGAAATGGATGTGCTGCAGTGTCATCGTACAGTTCGATTACTATCTTCTGCATTTACTTCTCATGTGTTTTTATGCTTTTCTCCATCGCAACTAACATGGCAGTGATGGCAAAATTTAACAAGTATCCATAAGAGTAACAAAGCACCACACTAATGTTTTTAGTTTATGTTCCAATAATAACTGATCAATAATGACTGACCTGGCTAAAAAATAAACCCCAAAACCACAAAGCAGACAAGATGCAACTGAAACTGGTTTTAATCACTCATCGTTTATACTTTGGCTGCTTTGAAAGTTTATTTCACAGCGGATATGTGTACTATGTGGTGACAATGATAGTAGCACTGCTCACCATCAAAGCAATGCACATGCAACACCATGTTCGCTTGTTTCCGATTGGCCGTCCACTCCAAAAGACACGGTGGGAAGGTCCTGGCAGCCTCCGGGCCAAAGCTAGACTTCTGCATGGCTTGTATGAGTCTGTGTTGGCAAACTGCTTTGAAGCCATTATAGGCATAGTCTGATACATACCTGCAGCACACAGAAAATCAAGTCAAAGCATTTATTTCAAATAAACAAACAAAAAGGTTTATATCAGGGAATTCCTGATGACAGCGTCTCACTTAAGGAGGTACTTGTCCATTTTTTCTGAGGGTGCGAATGCACTCAAGCAGGCAGACAGGAGCAGCCAGCCCCTCTCTGAGTTGGCAGCGTTGCCATTCCTCCACACTTGATTGGCGACCTGAGACAGGATCTCGTCCCTCAGCCCAGGTGTAGACAGGGCCTTCTGGATGATGTAGTTCCCGAACAGGTTTTCCTGGGCTCCGTTGAGCTGAGGGTCACCCATGAATCTTAAAACCTTAATTGTCGGATGAAAACGCACCTTTATATATCAAAACACATACAAAATCATAACATAACAATGAAAGCTGACGTGATGCACACTGGACCTACCAATCTGAAAACGTTCAGAGCCTCTGGCCTTAAATCTTCATCCAAGTTAGTTAGAGGTACCTCAATAGGTTTAGCCAACATTCCAAATTTCGGCTCCTGCATATTGGCACAGTATAAATAACCATACACAAACACACTCTGAAGTGAGGCTCAAAACACTGCATTTCAAATAACAGTAACAGCTGTTATGTGATAATTACAAGTGTTTGAATTCACTATAAACTACAAACACAGATATTGCAAATCCTTGATATCCATTCCATTTAAAGAAACTGGAGAATGTCAACTATTTCACACTATTTCACTGACTAGGCATTCTGGGATATACAAGTATTCTAATTATGGGTCAATAAATAATATAGAGACATTTCAGACCTACATATAGCCCTTTAAAAGGAACCCCAATTCATTTACATTAGCTAAATAAACAAATAGGCAAAATATGCTTCCATTTATCCGTTACTTGGTGCTTATCCTCCTGTACAGGATTGTGGGTAGCCTGGACCCTATCACAGATTGCCTAGGGCACAAGGCAGGGGACCTCCCAGACAGGTCACCAGCCCATCACAGGGCAGCTAAATTACCTTGATTTTAATAAAAACTTATGTGTACATTTGTATGCGCGTGTGTTCATTATATTAACATTTGCACTTAATTATTCATTTGGTGTACACACACACACACACACACACACACACACACACACACAATGTATACGTAACCTGAGTAGTGCCGATTACAATAACAAACCTAACACATGTTCTCTCTTACCCTAAAGTGCATCTGGATGTACTTAGAGATGAGGTAGTTATTAATATCCAGCGGCAGGGTGAGCTGGGACTGCACCTGTATCCTGGGTGCCCGCACCAAGGCGAGGCAGTCGGCATGCAGCTCTCTGCCCGCTGCCATCAATAAAGACACCCACCAGTCATGGCTCACGTACACCAGTCAAGAAGCACACCAAAAACCATGACCACGCCAGCCCTACATTTCTAGGCACTGTATGCAAAAACAAAGCCGATTGCATTACACGCATGAATGAGGAGACATATCAGAGCCAGGCCTATATCTAATCTCACAGCTGGCAGCTCCAACTCAGATCAGATGATGGCTAATAAATGTTTAAAGCCCACCGGCTGCAGCGGGCTGCAGAGCTGAGTAAGGTGAGCGGAAGGTATGAGAGGAGTGAAGATGAATCCAGATAGATAAGGTCAATCTGTCAGAGACCTGCTGCAGCTTGAAGGAGCCCTCCTAGGTCTGCAGGGATGGCCAGGTGGGTAACATCGACCACCTCCCGCCTTGTCAGCTCCTGTGGTATGGGAAATGGCTAGTTATAAAACTGGTTGCGAGCAAGTCCACGGTCACGTGCTGAAACTTTGTGTACAAGCGGACCTGAGTTCAGGCTAAAGTACCATTTTAATTCGCATCCTCTCCGCTTCTGCTTGCCTTAAGGTCTCCATCTTCATCTAAGAAATATTAACACAAGATAGATCTACAAACACTGGTGCCAGCTTGTTGCAGTAAAAAAGAAAACGTACAAGTGAAAAGTTCATTATAATGAGCAGCAAAGACAACAATAAAGCAATAACTATTATATATACATATAATTCACAATCAGATGAGAAACATTACATAAATATTTTAGGAGTTTGTTAGTACCTTGATATATCTCTTTTGATTCACATACATGTTGACCAAAGCGCGGAATTTGATCAGGTTTTGTCTCTTCTTCAAGTAGCGTCTCCTAAACACGTGTTGAGAAAGCAAAACAGGTGAAAATATTAAAACCAAGTGACTGGGGTGACAGCTGCTCCCCTCCGTCCCAAAAGCAGCAGAGATGTTGTGATGCTGGCAGCAGGACCACAGGTGTTGTGATGTTGGCAGCGGGACCACACCTGGCGAGGAAGCCCCTGCACCTGGCCTGCAGACTTATGATCTTCATACGAAGGGATGCGTACTGCTTGCGGAGGAAGTGCATGCGGTAGTAGCGCTGCAGCGTGATGGCGGCTACATGCACCACACGGTCCCGCTTGCTCTCCAGCAGCTGGTACAGGTCCTCCTTCATGAAGATCTACAAACAGAAGCATGCATGCTAATATCCAAACACACACGTATGGACGGTGCAGCAACAAACCAAGGGGCGAAGAGGTGATAAACTTCTATGTGAGACAAAAGTCACGACATCCATTGTAAAATTTTCTGCAGTACCTGTAGAGAAGGTTTCTTCTATACCTTTGCTTACCTTGGTGACTCCGACTTGATACGCTCCTTTCTTGACCAGACAAAGTTTGTTCAGCATGTTGATGCAGCTCTCCTCATGTGGCGGAGGAGTGTGCTGTAATCCCAATAGCGCCTTGTATCTGAAAAACACATTACAGAACGAAAGCCATATTGAAACAAAGCACAAAAAAGCGTGCGGCAACATCGAACAAAACGAGTATTCCTGTACTTGAGCATGTTTGATGACTCATAAAATTCAAAGTCTCACATGTGGTCTAAAAAATTGACAGTTTTAAAAACAACAAAACCGGCAGTATATGCTACCTCTCCTTTGGGACTGCATGTGTATGAGTGTTTGCATATAGGCTCCTACCTATTGAGGAAGTCGTTGAAAGGGACTCTTATAGGATAGCCTTCTTTCCTGATTCGAATAGTCTCCATTATTCCGGAGTACCGTAACTGGGTTGTGACCAGTTCCACGTCAAACATACCAGGCTCCTACAGTAAGAAACCATATGATTCGCCTGCAGTGGCAAAAGCCTTAACAAGTGCCAATGCTTTATAAATACAGTAATAAACCTGAAAATTAAATACCTTTTTATTGTTCGGCTTTATACAGCGTACAAAAAAGGGGTTGCACCTATACATGTGAAAGAAAAAGTACATGCACAGTAACATAAAACATTTTTAAATGGCAGTGACAGCTGAAAAGATGACCTGGGAATGTGTTATTCAGCAGGCCTGCAGCAAATGTGCAGAAAACAGGACTTCCAGAAACAGGAAAACACACGGGACATTCAGAAGTTAGCTTACTCCCCACCTTTCCATCTTCTCTATCAGCTCCAGAAGGGACTGATGGAACTTAGCTGCCACCGTGGGAGGCTGATGTCGGTGTGAGACAGCGCTGTTGTTTCTCAGGAGAGATTTCTGCTTGCTGCACACCTCAGCATGCTTCCTGAAGAGGTTCGCCACCATCTGCATGCAGAATCAGCTCATTACACAACATGCATGTTTTCACACAGCACATAAGGAACTAAGATCATACACTTTCAAATATGTTTTTTTTTTTTTTTGCAGTTACCTTATTCTTGCTTTCGATGAAGAGTTCCAGAACATCTTGACGAACATGGTCATAATTTTTATCCAAAAACTTGTACACCTGAAATAAAGGCATTTTCCAGCTACAGGTATTGTTATACAAGGTGACTCGTCTTTAGT
The DNA here is from genome assembly GCA_025773905.1 of Chitala chitala. Taxonomy (NCBI): domain Eukaryota; kingdom Metazoa; phylum Chordata; class Actinopteri; order Osteoglossiformes; family Notopteridae; genus Chitala; species Chitala chitala. Next base: position 26,890 of record JABJVR010008007.1, on the reverse strand, counting down.
GGGTTTCTGTGAAATTACTTGTATGTATTTATGTCTCTGACTGAAGGTAAATAGGTATTTTATTGAAAAATGTTGAATTATGATGCTTAAACTTCATTTTAATTCAAATTCAGATTTGCAATTTTTATTCCATTGAATTAATTCCACAGTAAGTCCCATATGGCTGACAGAATACATGCAGGATGTGCATTGAATGAGACAAGCAAACGTCATAACCAGCAAACTAGTGTAATACAGTGTGATACTGCTGGCACTAGCAGCTCGTTAGTACTTGTGAACTTACTGACCACTCCTTATGATTATGTTTAAAAAGGGTGAAACCATATTGTTTTAAAAAAAGAAATGAACAGTTGACTTTTCAAACAGGACTGAAAACCAGATATACTTTTCAAGACATTTGGGCTACGAGTTATGTTGGAGAGTAAGAAGTGAATTATCAAGGAGAATATTGGCAGGGGAAAACTAGCTGCTTTTCCTAAGCTTTCAGTTATATTTACATTAGCTGCATTCATCTGTTTTCTAGACATACAACTACATTAGTTATAATATTATATTGCAAATATCCAGAATTTAGCAGAAACGATCCTTCCAGCTCATATGCTGCTGCCAGCTTTGCACATCAAATCTCATGTATTTTTTGGCAGAATTTAAGTTCTTTAAAATTGTTTGACAAGTAATTGTGGGTGGTAACTTCACCATGTTCCTTCGGTGTCTATTTAAAAAACAGTGACTGACACCCTCAGAAACACATACAGAATAACCAAATCAGCAAGTCAATTAGTAAGTCCAACTACTGGCTTCAGCCAGACTTGCTCCTAGCTACATCCTCCGGCTCTAACACCATACTCTAAATTACATGTGAGGACTTGAATTACACTTGGACCTTAACTTAAAGACTCTTTAAAATGTCATCCTGCACATTAAGGACATGTAGAATTAAAGTAAGTTGTCCATGATCCAGAACAACTAAGCACCCATCAGACCACATATCCATGTATCCATACACAGACTTGAGACGTGTCCACATGTGTCTGTATTAACTAATGTCCTACCTGGTAAGTGACTCTTCCAGCATAATGCTTAATGGTGAACTCAGGCTGGGGCATCTTTGGCTTTGCGTAAAGAGCATTATTACCATGGTGATAATGACACTTCTGAAGGAAGGTATGATCCGTGGCCTGGTATAAAGGATATCACATTATTACAGAAAGATTTACTTTGAATTTACTTCACACATGACAAAATTTTCTGCAAGCAAAATCATTCTTACCTGAGGAAAGCAGCTCTGATCATCAAGGATTCTAAGAATCCCATAGGGCTTTGAGGCAATGAGGTCAATACAGGCTTGATTATTGCTGAAGGAAACTTCGGTCCAGGGAATCTGCTCTCTCATATACTCGTCCTTTGAAATTAAATTTAATGTCAGTCATTATCTTATCCACTTAGTCCTGGTGAGGGTCACAGGGAAGCCTGGAGCCCATAGGGCACAGGGCAGGGGACACCGACCCACCACAGAGCACACACACAATATGGGCAATTTGGACACACCAATCAACCTAACCTGCATGTCTTTGGACTGTGGGAGGAAACCGGAGAACCCAGAGAAACCCCACCAAGCACAGGGAGAACATGCAAACTCCACACACACAGACCCAAGATGGGAATTGAATGCCAGGCCTGGAGGTGCGCGGTGACAGTGCTAACCACCACACCACCATGCCACCTTTAAATTTAATGTTTACAATTAATTTCATTAATAATGAAAACTTTCAATGGACATTAAGTAGGATGATAAAAAAACCCTTACTTGTTCCTCCTTGAACACTATCCTATTGAAAAAGAACTGAAGATATTCATTTGCATAATTGATGCATAGTTGTTCAAAGCTGTTAAATGTGAGGTCCTGTAAACGCAAATAAAATACACAAAATGAGCATTTTTACATTTATTTCTTCTCTTTGAGCATGAAAACAAAAAGGCAAAAAAGATTTCATGCTTAAAATTACCTCAAACCCATAAATGTCTAGTATGGAGATGGAGGTGGCTTCACTTCTTGGGTAAACCAGACCATTTATTCTCTCAGTAAGCCAGTTGAACAATAGGGAATACAGGATCTTGGCAACTGCATCTCTGAATTTAGAAAAAGCAGCAAAATTAAATTTACTTTTCAAATCCCTTGATAATTTTTTAAAGAATATTCAATTTGCAGTATTTTCCAGAAACTCTTCCTTACCTGGCATCAACTGCACTCTCCACAGTTAAGGGAGTGTAAATCTTCTCTCTTATTGTTTCCTGTTATGGAAGTGGGGCAAAGGCAGTAATTCTGGAAAAACTATGGGTGGAATACAAATGCTGCTAAACCTTTCATCAAAAATGTTAGATTAATATTTGCAGTGATGTGCTGTCAACATTCCAGCACACCTGATACAGGTGACACGGCAAAGCGACAGTCGATACACAACGAGCCCATTTGAATGTGTAAACACGACCCGTAACATCGCTGAGCATGCTCCTTTATTTATTAAATGACCAACCAAGATGCTTTACAAGCCGTCTAAGGGTTCCGTGACATGGCACATAAATGGCATGAAGTCACGTCATTGTATAAATTACATTAGAAACATGAACAGGTTCAACACAGCATCGAGGCACAAACTGACACAATCTGTTCCTTGTTAGATTTAAAAAAATGCATTGTGCATCCAGGGTGCACATATGTTTAAAATCTACATTATTTCCTTTCACTGTTGTCCATTCTCCTTTCAAACTAAGCATCAATAAATGTAAAACGACACACAATCTTAACATGGACCATACAATGAGTTGCAGAGTGCAACCTCAAAAGCCACATGTCACTGAGCTGACTGACCTCTGTAAGTGCCCACTGACATGATGTTGGTGAGATGTAATGATAAGTGCTAGCAGCCAATCAGCTCAGAATGGTGATCTTGCTGAGGCTGAAGGATATCCCTGACTGAATTTCCTTTGTTTCCTTAGCACTGTCAGCTGGTATAATTAACTTTGATTGTCATTCTGCCCAAGGGACTGGGAGCTTATATGCATCATTTGAGGTTTTGTTTGCTGCCATTGTAACAGTTGCTTGGCACACAAATTGAAATGTATCAGTTGCGTCAGAGCAACGGCTCATAGATGGATCGGAAATGATGGACACATGGATAAAGAAACGTCTGGAGATTATGAATCAAGATATGAGCCCTTATTCTTCATGTTTATGTGTTTAATCACATTCTGAAATAAATTCTATAGTGATTTAGGTTTTTGCTTCCTTGTGTTTTCCTGTAGGCCACACTTTTAAAAAGCCGCATCTTGTGTTCACAGTGTTGTAATGTAACAAAGCAATAGTACTTTGGTACAGTACTTTAGAATTTTTGGGGAGTATCTGTACTTTACTTGAGTTATTAAATTTCTGTCAACTTGTTACTCCACAGTTTTTTAAAAATGCATGCTTTTACTCTGATACATTTCCCACTTAGCATTTTCGTTAGTTACTACGAAAAAAAAAGAACACACTCCCAAAGTTTTGGTTTTCAGTCTGTGAGTTGAGTTCAGCATAACACGTTTGGGCAGGTCAAAAGAGCAGCAAAAAGAAGCTATCGTAGAAGCAGCAGCATCCTCCTCTAGCAGCCGTGATGCTGCCCCAACACCTGCTACGTCCACTAGCATAACTTCCCCAACAACACCTCTTGCTTTATATGAGTCAGAGCACCAGTGGCCATATCTCCAAGAGATGTTCTCCTTACTTGGTGTGAAGGATTCATCATATAGAATGAATTGCTGGGAATTCTGGCATTCAAAAACCTTCTGTCAAACCTCAAGAAACATATGCTTTTTGTTTTAATTTTAGGTGGTGTAACAATTAAATTAAAATTTGGAATTCTTCAAATTCTGACTACTTTTTTAATGAGATACTTTTACTATTACTTTCAGTACTTAAGTAATATTACAATGGGTGACTTTGACCATTACTTAAGTAAATTTACAGTAAAATATCTGAACTTTTACTTAAGTGTGGCTTTCAGGTACTTTGTACAACACTGTCTGTTCACAGTTCCATTGGTCCAGTAAAAAAAAAAAAAAAATCATACCATTACTTTGAAGGTTATGGATTTCTGTAGTGCTTCTGGCGAGATCTGCAGCAGTTCGGCCACAACACGGATCTCTTTTGCACTCACCACGGATGCCACCTCCTGGGAATCACTCTGAATGAAGCCAGTACGTACACTCTTATTACAGTTATCTAATATCCCCAGATCTGTTTTTATCAAAAGTACAAATTAGCTGTAATACGACTACATGAACCAGGATAACTGTGGATTTAAGTCATTGCTCTTAACGGTACTTGTGCCTCTTTCCACAGATCCATAAATATAACTTTTTAAAGAAATGACCTTGAAAACTATTATCCACAGTCATTGTACCTCATATCTCTCAAAGAATACATTTCCAAGGTGAAGGATGGAAGACAGGACTCTGAAGATGCTGTTCTGGTCTTCTGCAGTGAAGTTTAGAAGTTCCATGGCTCCAAGAAGCCTGTGGAAATCGGCTTCATCGCTCTTACCTGCGATCTCACAGTTGCCTCCCTATGGGAGCAGACAAACAGAAAAGGGGAAAGAAATGATGACGCTGCTGCAACAGAAGAGTATCAGGAAGCTTCATGTGAATGTTTTAGAGGATGTTAAGCAAAGGCAGGCTGTTTGGTAGTCAGACAAAGTGTTTCTTAATTGAAGAGTACGTGTACAGAACCCCATAAAATAGTCAATATACAGAGATGAAATCACACAATATAGATCTTGCTACCTGCCCTGATAATTAGGGACAAGCTCCTGAAACTGAAAACAAAACCAGATATGCATGACAGTATGGAATATTTTAAGATTCATCATATATGCTGCATAAAAAAAAAACGTTATTCCAAGTGAAGTCATACAAGTTATACACATGCACTGATGTCCAAAAATAGTTAATATTAATAAAAAAAAAAACAAAACTATAGAAATACAAATTAAACAACCAGACATGGTGTGGATGTTTAACCTGGTTCAGGTAATAGTAAGTTTCTGCTTCCTGAAGGTAGAATAATCGTCTTTGCTGGGAGGGAAGACCTGCAAGCATCTCATAAAAAATGTGATAGTTTCTTTCATCTTTGGCCTGCAAAGTAAAAAGAAAAATCAGAATTCAGAAATCTGAGTCACCATTATTACGGTTGTATTAGAACTACTACTAGTACTACTGCTATAACAACAATAATGTAATTACACACTACTTTAGATCATGGACTAAAAATCACATTAACAGTAAACAGTATTTTCCCTGTTATTATTTTTGGTTGATTTGATTTAACCATTTAAGTACATTAACGGAAAAAACAGCGCAGTGTATAAAATGTAATGCTAATTTCTTCATTCAATTGTAAAGAAAGAGCCTAGTGACACATCGTTACCCAAACAACTAACTAGTGGGACACGTTTACCTGAAACACGATCCTAGACTTCTCTAGAAGATACTGTGAGGTTATGGCACCGCTGATCACACCCCTGTGTTAAATAATGCAGGTCACTGTATTCACTATGAAGTATTTCGACATCTGCACTCTTCTGCCACAAAGAGGTAAGTGACAACTACAACCTGTTTTTCTAAATTAATGAACACATTACACTACATGTTGGGAGTTACGCTGAGGGCATCATTCCAGTCTATCACAACTGTTATTATTATTATTGTTATTATTACTTAATACCCAGATGACATTCATTGTACTAGGAAGTAAAAAATTATGACAGACAAAAGCTTAAATGTAAAATTACTGATATGACATTTCAGTAAAAATGAAAAGCAATTTATGACATGATATAACAGCAATCAGTGAAAGAATTTAGATGGTTTTGTTTTATTATTTTTTGTCTTTAGACTGTTTCGTTGTTAAGCACTAATTTCTGGCTTACTCGACAAACATACTGAAGAATTGGAATAAAACATCAAAGCAAAACGGTTAACGTCCCGACATGACATTACAGCACAAAGAGCTTTATTAGTACAGTGTACTTACTCCTCTAGGAAAATTTCCACATACTTCCCAAACCGACTTGAATTATCATTTCTAACAGTTTTGGCATTTCCAAATGATTCTAACAGGGGAGTTGCCTCTAGAATCTGAAACAGAAATTGATATTAGTCTCAATCTGTTTTGGAGATTAAACATACAGAGATTAAACAAACAAAAATAACACAGGGAGTATTCCAGAAAGTCAGTTTTAAAAACTTGAAGTATATATTTACACCTCAAAATGCACAACCCTGAATTGACATATAGGTTCTAGTTCCTGAATAGGGCATTTCTATTTTGGGTATTGGAGTGAATCAAGCATGCTGAACCTCAATGAAGCATTTTCACGAGGGACAATAAAGAGCCATTATTATCGAATTAACAAATCGGCCATGGAAACGAATGCCAAGAGGTGTAGAAAAACAAAGATCTTTTTTGTCTGATTAACATAAAAAATGTATACGCGCATTGTAATTTTACTAGTGGAACCTTTGTACATACGTGTTTGTATGTATATATAAATATATAATGTTAATCCAACAGACATCTGTGAAATTGGACGTGTTAATATTTGCATATGCAGAATACAAATTCAAAATTAAAAAAGGCAGCACTACATCTGTAGCAGAGAGATGGCATGCACTGAAAAATGTCTGTTGCATTAACATTAAATTAATATTCAACTTGATTGCAAAATATTTTTACAAAGGGTAGACTTGGAGCCAAAACCATGGAGGTGTATGGTAATAGGGCTACCCACAGAGCTACCATGCTCTCTGTAAGAAGGTCAGTCTCAGTACACAATCACACCACGTTGTGTAATGTTCAAAATGTAGAACTTCACAGGGTTGCTGAAATACGGAATGGATTTATATGTAAACCATTAATGTTCGTCCAACCATTCATTTGGAAATGCAATATCGTCTAATTATGGTTTAATAACCCTCTCGTGACATGGTGCCCTGCAAATTATTAGGGCTTCTATAATCGACCTCTTCGTGTGCCACTGAACACAACATTTTTGATAGCTGGCTACACTAGTACAGCCCCGCCTTTTAACATAGCTTTTCAATGAACTATACCTCTGTCAAGCAGGTTTAGTTCAGCACGTGAGTTTGTGTTCATGCAAACCTCGCTTTCTGGAATGAAAAACCCAAGTTTTCAAATCAGGATAATTTGCTAAACCGGCTTTCTGGAATACCCCCCTGGATAATTTATCTGTTTTTAACACCTTTTGAGCCTGGATTAGCAAACAGCCTATCACAGTTCTACAACATGACTGCATAAAAACACAGTATCACTCAGAACACACAGTGGAGTAAGGATCATGCTGTGCTCAGCACTCAGAAAGTCATTCAAATCAGCGCACCTTACCTCAATCTACATCAAAACACATGCAGTGAAAACAAACAACAGAATTTGTTGTCAACAGACAGTGTTATAAGACTGCCATTTTTACCAAATGAAAAACAAGTTCTGGCATGGCTTGTTTTCATGTTCAGTATACCTGTTGGGTGATGTAGCGCTTGTGATGTATTGCTGCTAAATATCGAAGAACAAGCTTGGTAGCTTCTGTCTTTCCTGAGCCACTTTCCCCACTGAAAAATTTATCTCCAGTCACGAGGCAGCCAGTTTTGCTAATGCAATCCAGCATCCTTGATATTGAAGCATGCAAAGGAAATTTTGCTCTGACAGAAAGATGAACAACTTCACTAAAGACTCTTTTAAAGTCGTCACTGTCCAAAATGTGCTCACCTGATAATAATGCACTGATTCTGTTTGGCATCCATCATGGTGGTGTACGAGACATTTGCTATAGCAAACAGATGTCTGTAATAAGTGAAAAGACAGAAAAGACAGGCAGGTTTAGTAACCATTAACCCAGAAAACCAGACAGAACACAAGCGTAAAGTCAACTTGTCACACCATGAGGAAGACTCACGGAGGGTTGTCTCCCAGTGTGTGACCCTCATACTGCAGTACCGCATCTGTTCCGTAGATATTAAGCAGCTTGTATGGATTTACAGATATCAGGATGCTGCCAATGTATGTCTGACGATGGAGAAAATGTTACATGATTAATGTCATAAATACTGTAACAAATATGCATGTAGTAACTAGGTTTGATATTTTACCTTCAATGTGCTTTTACAAAAACAATGTGAATATGTGAAATAAAATAGGAATGATATATTATTTCATGCAATCACAAAGATTGTCTGAACGTACATATTACTTAATGCCATCAATCTCAACAATGTTGCATTCCATTGCTGCATTGTGGAGACTGGTGGCATTATATTATATTTACATGCTCAGAGAGAACTGTCAGTTACACCTGTTTCATAAATGCTGTTTTTGTCTTCAGGACAACAAGAACTCAACAGGCAATGAGTTTAAGTATATCATGAATGTACCTGACAGGGATTCTGGCTCAAGCTTTACTGTCTTGTACCTGGTTCATTCCTTTCTAGCAAATCATCTAGTTGTAGAATTGTATTCTGAACCACACGAGTCATTTCATGTCGCAGATTTTCAAATGGTTTGATATCAGACAACTGGAAAGGCCATTTTTGAATGCTGAATTAATTCTCTTGTAAATCAAACCACTGCGAGTTAATCTTTAACTGGTTGTAGAAAGGAGTATCTCATGGATAAAATGTTGGCTAATGAACAGTGTAAACATGACGGATGCATTTGATCTACAACAATGAACAGCAGTTGTTAAATGGAACAAGTTGCGTATGTAAGATGTGTAGTATGTTGTGTAGTTTTACAGTATTGTGTTATCCCATGAAACACCACAATTTACAATCTATCAGGGCAGACATAATTTTTACAGTCTTCCTCTGTTCATTATTCATGTTTCTGAATTGTTGACTGGTTGTATAGTGTCAATGGTCTAGACCTAGGCTTGATTCCCAGTGTGGGGGACACAGTTTCATGTTAGTAAATCATATTTATAAATCTGAGTTTGTCAACTTACATAGATTAAATTCTGATCAAATCGTTTCTTTAAATTCATCAGTACAGCACCTTCACTGAGATCTCTAAAAAAGAATATGGAAAAACACATTATTTCTTATCAAGACAAAATTGTCAGGTCTGGAGTTGGGCACTTTTTTAAGCAGCCACAAGAAGTAATTTCAGTTTTAAGTTCTACAATACGGCAGCCAGTCACAGGCTGCCAAATGAACATTATTTTAGACTACTGTATTTCACAACACACTAAACAGTTTATGTAGTTTTTGTAAAAGTAATAATCACATAATTATTCTGAGCAGAAAAACTCACTCGAGTTGTGTCATATCCTCTATGCCCTCTTCCTCAGCCATCTCCCTGTACCTCATCGTTGGCAGGCTGCGGATGCTGAACATCTGTACAATAAATCACATTCCTCACAGTCCGTTCCAGAGAGATAAGAATGTAATTCCAAACGGTTGAAAAGCAATGAAAGCAAAGCTTGACAGGGAACCTGTAACAAACTCATAAATAAAATAATTCGACAAGTGCAAACGATCCTTTACATGTCACTTAAAACACTTTCTTTAGTAGGATCTCCTCTACTGCAATAGCTTCCCTGCATTTAATTAACCTGTTTTAACTGGGGACCTGAAAGCAAGTCAAAGAATTCCCATTTAAAAACACTTCTGTGTTAAAGCATTTGGACTGATATTTATTCCCAACTAGTCTCAGTAAGTGCTGATTACAGTTCAAAGTAACTTATTTCACACAAATGATCTATTATTATAGCTTGAAGAATTTTTATGTGAACATTCTGGAAATCATTACGGCAAGAAACCATTTCTGTATATGACAATGCAACAATACATTAGTTTTATGAAAAATTTTTCAAATGAGTTTTCTGCCAATTTAAGAGAAATAATTACATTTTACGTAGGTGCTTCAATTCTATTCTTAAACTCAGAAAACCTGCTCAAGTGAATACTTAAAAGTGAACATAATTTCTGAGGTAACGTGAAATACAATAAATGATATTTAAGAAATGTAAATGATTTCACAGAAACTAATTCCATTTTATTTAAGGGCACTTTAAAAAAATATAATTTAAGTATTACCTTATCGTACCATTTCCCTCTAGGCTCACCTTCCCTGTCTGGTGCCCATTCAGGTTCAGGAACTTGTACCTCATGACCAGTGGTGAAAGGGATTAGATCCATTACATTTCCATCCCCTTGCATTGACCATTTTGTAAGGTTCTGTACTGTCTGATGAGGAAGTACTCTCTCTGACAACCATACATCCTCCCCCTCCTCAACTTCCCTTGTGTAGCTCTGAGACCAGTGCTGATTTAAAAGTTGAGAGGATGGTGTGTCCACTCCTTGAATTTGAGGTGTTACCACAGCAAACCTTCCATTGGGGTCATCTGAGGAACCTCCTTTAAAAAACAGACCTGATGGGGGAAAGTGACGTACCTTTCCTGCTGTAAACTTCTCACGCAGGTCAGGATTTTGCAAAGCATCTGTCAGAAAAGGGGAGGAGGCTTGACAGCTGACGTGAGAACGGCCTCTCACAAGGGCTGACGCATCTGGTAATTTTATTTTATCAATTTGAAGATTTGGGTTCTGAAGGGCACTTGACAAAGTTGGAGAAGACATTTGATGAGCTCCATGCTTAGTGATGAAGATTGAACCATCAGGGAGCTTATAAGAGGCATTACGTAGATTAGGGTTCTGAAGAGCAGTTGACAACATTGGGGAATGTGGCTGATATCTTTGTTTAGCAGACAAAAATGACCCATCGGGTAATTTATAAGAGGCATTACGTACATTAGGGTTCTGAAGAGCAGTAGACAACATTGGAGAATGTGGCTGATATCTTTGTTTAGCAGACAAAACCGACCCATCGGGTAATTTATAAGAGGCGTTACGTACATTAGGGTTTTGGAGAGCAGTTGACAACATTGGGGAATGTGGCTGATATCTTTGTTTAGCAGACAAAACTGACCCATCGGGTAATTTATAAGAGGCCTGACGTACATTAGGGTTTTGGAGAGCAGTTGACAACATTGGGGAATGTGGCTGATATCTTTGTTTAGCAGACAAAACTGACCCATCGGGTAATTTATAAGAGGCCTGACGTACATTAGGGTTTTGAAGAGCATTTGATAAAAGTGGAGATGTTGACTGCTGTGGGTGTCCATGTTTAGCCATTAAGATAGAACCATCAGGAAGTCTATAGGAGGCATTACGAAGATGTGGGTTTTGGAGGGCATTTTCCAAAAGTGGAGAAGAAGCATTTTGTGTTCCATGACCTCTGTACAAAATGGAATTTTCAGGGAGCCTGTAGGAAGCTTGTCGAAGCTGTGGATTCTGTAAAGCACTTGTTACCATTGGGGAAGATTGTGGTGGTAGGATTGTGCCATCTGGCAGTCTGTAGGAAGAATACTGAAAGTAAGGATTTTGTAAAGCCTCTGACAGAAGAGGGGAAGAAGACTGATGGTGGTTGTACTCAGCAGTCATTGGATAATATGGAGACAGACTTCTCATTACAGTTGTGTTATAGGAAGCATTATGAATTTGATGATTCTGTAAAGCATGACTTAACTGTGGGAAGGACTGTTCAACTGGTTTCCCATATTCTGCTCCTGTTGAATAAGAATATGGCAGTCCTTGCAAAGGTGATCTGTAAGATGCATTACGAAGGTGGGTATTCTGCAAAGCATTTGATAACATAGGTGATGTTTTTTGTTGTGAGTGTTGGTAATATCCTTCCATTGTAGGAGAGTAAGCTGAGGGGCTTCTTGGAAAAGGTGACCTATAACTTGCACTGCGAATATGAGGATTCTGTAAAGCGTTTTTCAAAAGTGTTGGGGGACCTTGTTCTATTGTCTGGTCAGGTTCTATCACCTGTTCAGAAAATGTTGACCTATAACGCGCATTCTGAAGATGAGGATTTGGTAATGCACTTGTCAAAAGCGGGGAAGAGGGTTGTTTCAGCGAGGATTTTCGTGTAGGTAATGGTGAATGTTTTAGAGATGGCTGAGGTGATGTTGGCCTACTCATATGGTGTCTAACGGATGGCTGAGGGGAAGGTGGACCCCTCTGTCTTAAGGATAATTGTGGTGAAATTTGTTTTTGATTTAATAAGTCTTCTGATTTTCCAACTTTTCTAACTGAAGATCTTGAAGAAAAACGATTTTGGTTCCCCACAGGCACAGGTCCTCTATTGACCAAGTTATGGTTTCTTAATGGCTTAGGGGTTCCTTTGGGGAGAACTTTGTCTGAATCTCTAATTCCAGCCAGACGAGGTCCCCTGTCTCTCTGAGAAAATGGTGACTCTTCTCCTGTAGACACTACTGTTCTTACAGATGATCTAAAAGGAGGAACATTTTGTATAATTCGTGCAGCAGGATGATTTGTTTTTTGCATATAAGAGCTTCCTGTTGATGGTTTCACGGTTCCCATAGGTATTTTTGTGCGTCCAAAATTTTCAAATCTTGTTGTATGACTATTATGAGGAATATTTTGTATTTCACTGAAAGGTCTAACGGATAGCCTTGATGGTGTTGGAGATGGTGGTCTTTGTTTTGCTGGTAAATGTGGTGACAGAGGTGCTTGATAATCAATTCTAGCTTTGTTACTTTGATGTGAAGGTGAGGGGGACGCTCTCTGAACAGGACTAGAAGATACTGGTCTTTCTCCAATTGCAAAACTGTCAGGATGCCTCATATTCCGCCGAGGAGAAAGTGGTGGGCTTGTGTGCCTTAAAGGCGGCACAGGGGAAGGACAGCGTTCTATTTTATTTTTGTCAAACTGCTGAAAAGGGCTATTGTGTTGAATGTCTCTGTGAACATCCTGTCTACCAGAAAAACGAGGGGAAGAGGAGCGACTTCTGCGGATAGATCCTTGAGGGGAGGGTGCATAGCTTTGTTGGTCTGAAAGATGGACTGATGGTTGCCTTCTATCAAACTGCATGGCTTGATCATTCTGTGGAAGGTCTCTGAAAACATCCTGTCTAACAGAAAGCTGAGGGGAAGAGGAAAAACTTCTGCGGATGGATCCTCGGGGGGAGGGTGGATGGCTTTGTTGGTCTGAAAGATGGACTGATGGTTGTCTTCTATTAAATTGCATGGTTGGATCGATATATGGCATGTCTCTGTGAACTGGTTTAGCAGAAGGTTGTGGGGAAGAGGGAGGACTTCTTCTGATCATTCCTGTTGGGGAGGGAGGACGACTTGTTTGGACTGAAGAATAGTGCATCTGTTTTCTCTCTTCAAATGGCCTAAAAATATCATTATGTGGAGATGTTCTCTGAAAATCATGATGTACAGAAAGCTGTGGGGAAGGGAGAGGACTTCTTCTGACTGAGCCCTTTGGGGAAGGTGGAGGACTTGTCCTGACTGGTCTCAGCTGGGGTGGTGGTGAACTTCCTCTTACTGAAGGGTGTGGGGAAGGAACATTCACACGTCCTCTCGATATCTCATCAAACTGTTGCCTGTTTACACCAGGCATTGTCCTTTTGGGTTCAGGTGATGGAGACCTTTGCCTCAATGAGGATTCAGTGGACCGTCCTCTTCTTAAGAGTTGAGGAGATGGTGGTGGACTAAATTTTCTTACAGATAATGGAGATAATGGTCTTTGAGCATTATTGTTAAGTGATGATGGGCTAAAAACCCTTCTTGTTTGCCTTGGTGAATGTTGAACTTCAATTTCTTCAGGATGGACTTGTAATGTCTGCACTGATGGCTGAGGAGATACAATTCTTCTTCCTGGAGGTATATTTACCTGCCTCATAGAAAGCTGTGGAGAGGGGTGAGGACTTTGTCTGAATGATAATGGGGAGGCGTTCCTCAAAGGCATTTCTGCAGGTTGGTCAAATCTCTGTAACATCTCTCCACTTTGTTCACCAAACCTTCTAGAAACAGCCAGGGGTGACTGTGGTCTTGACAACTGTGGGGATCTAACTCTAACAGACTGTCTGGATGGTGAAGGTGAGGGTGGTCGCTGTGGAGAGAATGGTCTGACTTGTGGCCCTGGAGATGAGGGTATTTGAGGTGATCTACTAAGCAAAGGGCTTCCAAATGTTCTTGCATTTACTGTTGGAGAGTTTGCATGATTGATAAGCTTGGCTGCTGGTAAAGGAGAGTGTGGTCTCTGGAAGTTAACTGGCTGATGGTAAATACTGTCAATAATACCTGTGTTGTTACCAGTAGGAAACTGCATGTTTTCATACAGTATTTCTGGCATTTCATCAAAGCCATTTACACTAATCTGAGGTGATGGCTGGAGCTGAACATCAAGTTTTTCCTTACCAAACAATTTGACCTGAGGTCTTGGAAGTCTGAACTGCGTTGAACTCTGAACTCCCAAATCATCTGCTGAATATTCTCCAAATTCAATATCATACATCCCTTGCACATCTTCTTGTTGCATTATGTTGTCTACTAAGTATGGATGTGACTGATACATATTATATGCTGATTCAACATATGGCAAGCTTTCGTTTTCACTATAATGAAACTGGTGATCTTGGTAATATGGATCTTCAGAATTTTGCATGTAACAATCAGCTTGGACCATTTCTTCATAGGGTGTTGTATAATCTTGAGGAACCTGTTGATAATCATATGGATTGTAGGGATAAACTTGGTCACTGTATTCAAGTTCGTTGCCATTGAATCCATATTCAACTTCCACTGGAAAGTTAGTTTCATCATAAGACTCCATATCATAATCATAATATTCGTGCTCATTAGAAATTTGCTGACCATAACTATAACCATCCACTTCATCTACGTAGTAGCCATACTGATCCTGTTCATATCCATTATCCATGCCATCACCAAAGTATTCATAATCATATTCTGTTACATACTGATAACCATTATCATCTATATCATAATAATCACACAGCATGTCACCATTATATGCTAAATCATCCCTGTAAGAACTATATGATGGTGCTCCTGTTCTTGATCTACTGTGGCCAGTGTTGTACACTTCTTCATATATACCATGATTCTTATGTAGTGGCTGTCCTTGAGAAGACCATCCATTGTATCCCTCTCTGTCATAATACTCTTCCTCATAGTCATATTCATCTTCACTGTGTTCATATCCTTCATTGTAAAAACCATGAGATCTTCTCATATCTATCTGGTCATCATAAATTTCATCATCGGAATAAGTATGATAGTCTTTATATCTACTCCTGGATGTCAAACTGCCATTTCTTCTTCCAGAACTTTGTTTGCCTTTAGTAGAAAGAAATCTCTTAATGAGCCAGTTACTTGCGCCAGCAATTTTTCCTAAAACCCGTCCTTGACCTTTAAAATCTGATGGTTTCCTTTTGCCTTTGCCTCCAAGTCTAATTAAAAGAAACGAGGTCTTTCTAGGTTCACCTTCTGCTGCTTTCTTAGCCTTCTCTGCTGCTTTTTTCTTCTTGCTTGCTTTAAAACGCATCATGAATTTGGAAGTATTTTTCAAGAGTGACTTCTGTTTCTTTTTCCTTGCCAAACGATGCTTACGTTTTCCAAGCCCCCAAAACAATCTGGAAGCACTCTTCAGCCGCTTGGAATTCCTTTTTCTGTTAAAATTAGCAAATCCCATAAAAAGGCGGGACGTTTTTTTTAGGCCTCGTGTAGGTTTGGGTGATTCTGGAGGCTGTGAGCCTTTCTTTGACACTTTGGCATCCTTCTTTCCTTTTTTCTTTTTCCCTTCTGTCTCTTTTGACTTTTTGTGTTGGTCTTTTGTTTTCTTCTTTTTTTTCTTGTCTTCCTCTTCATCATCTTCCTCTTCATCATCTTCATCATCTTCCTCATCCTCCTCATCTTCATCTTCATCCTCTTCCTCTGAATCATACTTTGATTTTGATTTTCCCTTCTTTGCTTTAGGTGTTTCTTTTGCAGCAGCTTTGCCTTTCCCTCTTTTCCCCCTGTCATCATCTGACTCACTTCCGCTGTCTCTTTCCTCATCTTCATCATCCCTCTCACTCAGTTCCTCTTCTTCTTCTTCTTTTTTCAACAGCTCTGACTCAGACTCCTCACCTGAGTCACTTACAACGACTTTCTTGCCTTTTCCTTTGTCTTTACCTTTCTTTCCATCATCTTTGCCTTTCCCTGATGGAACTTCTTTATCTTTTTTCCCTCCCTTTTTGTCATCCTTTGCTTGCTTTTTATCATCTTTCATTCCCTTCTTGTCATCCTTTTCTTTACTTGCATTATCTGATTTTCCCTTGCTCTTTTCCGGTTCTCCCTTGCCCCCTTTCTTGGCTACAGCTTTTGAGTCACTTTTTTTGGCTGGCATTTTGCTGAGTTGTGATAATAATACTAGTGATTTGTTAAATCAGCAAAGCATAACCTAGGACAAAAGCACTCCAACATCTCTGTATTAAATGCTTCAGTATGGCTCTTAAAAATAAAAAAAAATGAATAACCCAAGGGAAAAAATCAGTTCATGAAATAAAATGCACACTCTTGCTATTTAAATGTAAAGTTTTGAATGGCAATATTCATAAAAGTACTATTAAAACATATTCTCTTCTTTACCTGACAATATGTCGCATTTCCATTTTATAGTTTTCCACAGACCGTCCTTCTAAAAGTCTTTTCTTGCAATTTGACATATATTTACTTTGGCAGGAAACTTTTCATCAAACATTCCATGGGTAATGTGTCCAGTCTTCTACCTCTATCCTTGCAAATTCAAAAATGATACAATATTCCACTTTGCAACTGAAAAAAATATTTTTTACCATGTGTACAACTTCCCAGTAGATGCTCGCATGTACTAATGTCCGACAGCTCTGAGAACATGCACCTGAACAGTGTGTGTGCATGCACGTGTGTATGTGTGTGCATGGAAGAGAGAGAGAGAGAGCGAGAGAGAGAGAGAGAGATCAAGAAAGAGAGAGAGACAGACAGAAAGAAAGAGAGCTTCTCCTTGTGATTGTAGAAGGAACCTTAATTTGTCAGCTATGCTACCCTTTGTGTAACATTACCTTTTGACTCATTCCTGTATGAATTATGCAGATGGACTGAGATGTTAGAGCACTGTTTGAGAAACACATCCAAAGAAGAAAATATAATTGAATGGATTTCAGAAAAAAAAGACCTGGGTTCACTTTGCTTTAAGATTAGTAAGATTAGAAATATATTAAAAAATGTAAAAAAGTATTGAAAAAAGCAAAACATAATCTTGGTTCTAAGGACAAAAACTATATGAATGTTGCAATTAACTTGTGTTTTTGGAACTTTCCATTTCCTATCAGTTTCTGTTGATGTTAACATAATTCATCATATTAAAAAAAATAATAATTGTTTTTAAAATTACTCCCACACTGCTGCAATTACATTTACAGTTGAAGGAATATGTACAGCATTTTATCCATTTAAAAATACATAATCATATACCTATATATTAAACATATTTATATATTTTCATTCAGATAAGGTAGACATTACAAAACAATGCCAACCCTTTATTAATTTGTTTTCAAATTTGATATCATCTGTTAACTATCAGAAGTGAAAACTTAAAGCTAAATTCGTGTCTGTTTCTAATGGCTTCCTTAATTTAACCCAATGAAACAAACAAGGGCATTTGGACGCTTAATTATTTTTGTCAGTATGCACATAAGTGCTCAGTGGCACAGCTGTCTCCTGCAGTACAGTAATTACAACAGACATGTAGAAAAACATTCAATGTCACCTTAGATTGATAGAGTAGTGAAAGAATGTTTCTGCTATAAGGAAGTAACAAGAATACTATATTCATCCTCGGACTTGGTTTCCCTGTCTTAGTCATGTGTTTACCTACTTCCATTTTTAAAAATTCGATTCTGGACATTTTATCTTGATTCCAGTGATGTAGCTAATTTTAAAGTGTCAGTATTTTTTACTAAAATTATAGGTAACTCATGACAAAATATAACCGGTGTGTCACTATATGAAAAGAGGACTTGTCAGTTGAGCTGAAGACTCCAGCTATGGAAACACATGAAACACCTTCCCCAAGACTATGGGGGAGTGTGTGACGTAACTGTCATAGCGGGCTCCTTATGGTTTAGTAAGCATGCAGGAGTGAGCTCCCTCAGGCTGATACAGCGGAGTGAACCATGTTCCCGTTTTTTGTTACACACAAGAGAACTCCAGTAAGGCCTCCCCACAATGACGTGATGGAAGGGAATCCAGGGTCAACTTTCACGAAATTACTTGTGTGTGAGTAACATGTTCCAAACAGAACAGCGTGCCCTAACAAGCCACTGTGTTTCTAGGCCATCTAGTGGCGAAAAAAGAAGCGTTAAGGCTGGAATTACACAAAATCAAATGCAATGAAGACAGCAAGGTAAAAACAGATTCTACACATCCTTCACCTACTATATACTGTTATTCAACAAATACAAACTTCATTTTCCCAGAGTTGCAAAATATTCCACTTTATTATTTATTCGCCACATCAATTTAGTATCTACTTTCATGCTATTGGTCTCAAAATGGTCCCAATAGAAATTTTTTTCCATTTGAAATATTGATTCTGCTTTTAAAGACACAGAAAATTTTTGAGATGTTCATTGATGTTTTCATTCTTTATGATACCAAGTTTTCAAAAACCTACTCTCTTCTACTACTAACTTCTAAATTTATGACTAAACATTCACTTTTAGTAATGAACTGCTACCACAGTACTACAAGCAAGGGTTAAAACAGATGTCATTTTGAAATTAGCAGTTAATGGCTTGTGACCTCCATGGTTATTAATGCAGTGAACTGTAATGAGCTCACAAAAAATTAATTCACATGATACAGCTTGCCATAGTACAGCACTCTAGAAAGAAACACATTACCATTGCCAAGATACACACTATTGCCTAGAAACATACTACCATCACTTACAAACACTTATCTACTAATTCTTGAGGAACAACAGGCTAGCCACTGTCAATCATGCATATGAAAGAGTAATTTAAATAAATTTACATTTTGTTGTTAAGTGGATGCCTTTATCCTAAGCATCGTTGTACTGATGAATATTTCAATTGAACAGTTAGAGTGGAGTACTTTTTCCAAGTAGAAATCCTAATCCTGATTTACATTGTAAATTACTTAATTCCTAATTTACACTGCATATACTTTCCCAATACTTTTTCAAGACCTTCAACTATTAGTGACAATATTAGAATCATTTATTCAAGTATTGCTTGAAAGTATTTATTGCGAGATTACTAATTTTCAATTAAGTATCTTTATTTAATGTTACATTTCTAAAGTATTAAAACTGACAAGAAATTTAAAATGATAGAAAAAAAATGATAAATATGAACTAAAATGTAAACTTGGATTGGAAATTTGAATAATGCAAAATACAACATGATATAGAAGAGAGAAGACAAACTAGATAT
Source organism: Chitala chitala (assembly GCA_025773905.1). Taxonomy (NCBI): domain Eukaryota; kingdom Metazoa; phylum Chordata; class Actinopteri; order Osteoglossiformes; family Notopteridae; genus Chitala; species Chitala chitala. The sequence continues at coordinate 7,464 of JABJVR010008007.1, read as the reverse complement.
GTTAATGGAATAAAGTTGTCCAGTGATACCAGATGGTTATATATTTTTACAAGACTTTTAATGATTATTTTTCACAAAAAATATCCAAGGACTTTTTGTAAAAGACATCACAGTAATATCAAAGTACCTTATTCATTTTCATTACATAATATCACTATCAATTATTCAAAGAGGCTCAAAATTTGAAGAAAGTTTTATAATTTACCAGCAAACACCTGTGTGAGATAGTTTTGTAATTTCTTACAATTACATAGGCCAATAACTAAAGTTTAAAAAGAATTTATTCAAAATAGGAAAACAATGTCATAGGAACAAACAATTAAAAAGCAAAGCTATAAAGTACTGTAACATATTTCACACCCTTTTAAATCTGATATGTACTTCCCTGAGGACTAAAACCTTCTGTCTTTAAAAAGGTGGTGTAAAACAAACAGATTAACATAACATTTTTAAAAGTAATGAGATGTTGAATGTGCTTGTTAAATGAATGAATGAGCTTCTATTTATACATAAATGCATAAAACATTCATACTGACCATGCAACACTATTTAAAAGTTAACAATCAACTGACATTTAAGCATTACTCTGAAGACCAAGACTATCATCTGATTTACACATTGGTAATGAACAGAATATAATAGCATTTTAAACAATTCCAGCATAACACCATCACTATTATGTCCTTTGTCTCTTATTTATCAAAAGTTGTATTATTCCATCATAATATAGCAATTACCATATTTAACTCAAAATGTACTACATGGAATTGATAACTGAATGCACTGTATCATAATTTTTCAATCTATATTTTCTTTTTATTACAAAATGTCAATAAAGTTTTTGTGTTTGAATAAACTTTCTGTCATTTATGCAGAACCTTTCAAGTGCAACACATGAACAAGCAGCAATCAGTAGAGGCATATCACTTTTACTTACCCTGATGTGGGCCTAATTTTATTGCCTGACCTTCTGATATTTCCATAGCAGTGTCTCTCTAAGTATGGGTCGTGACCCATTTTTGGTCATGGACTTTCTTGTGATTAGTGCCCAAAATTATATATATATATATATATATATATATATATATATATTTACATTATTAGGTCCTAAAATGGGTCATAACATTCTCATTTGAGTTTGGGGACTAAAAAGTCTAAGAAACCCTGTTCTATAGCAACAATAACGTGTTCTCAGACTCCAGAACACTTATTTTTTTCTTATACATATACGATCCCTGCCTTACACAGCAGATGGTCAACACACACACACACACACACACACACACACACACACACACACACACACACAGTGCATTAATTAAATGATACCTGGTCTGTAGGAACACTTGTAAACAAGTACTCTGCTCTGTTATCAATACTTACAATCTATTTGAACTTCCCTACAATCTCTTTACTGGACAATAACATATTCCCAAAAGCAGATTCCTGTTTCAGGTAAAACCAGCTCCTTTTAGATGTGATGTAGTAAAGCATCCTTAAAATTACTTTGGTAATTTCTGATCTGGTATATTAAATGTTGGTAATGAAAATTATCTCTATCATATTGTTGTAATGACCAAACTTACTCAAAAATTAAAAACCTACAGAAAAGAAAACACTTAAATATTCCAAATTACCGTTTAACATTGTCACGCCTACTCATTAGCGCTCCCCAGTCATCAACCAAAAGTAATAAAGGACCAACGCGAACACAGGTATTATGACCTATGACGTTTACCGAGTGAGCTGGAGCCCTTGTTGTCCCAGTCTCCTTGCCATCCTGTTTCTCGTTACAAACATCAGGTACTGAAATGTTAATATTTACACTGAAGGCCACGTGCATCTTAGACTACCGAAATATACAGACTCTAAATGCAGGCAAAAAAAAAAAAAAAACTGGCTATCAACAGGTATCCCAGTTGACAAATAAATATGTTAGAATATAAAATGTGAATTATTTGTGTTAATAGTTTTCTTTAGATAACAAACCGTTAAAATTACCTCAATACCCATTATATAATAAAATACTGTCTGGGTTTTATGGGGAAAAAGTAGGGTCCTTAACATTACTAAAGCTTATGTTACACCAAAGGAAAGCAAAATAATTTTTGTCAGTTAATGTCTTTAGGTAGTTATTTATGCTGCTGACAGATAATGGCTTCTGATTTACAGCATTTTAAACTGTGACGGTGTACACAGCATTTGTCCTACAGCATAGCTGTGCTCCATCTTTACACCTGTCTTACCTTCCACGACCCGTCACTCAATGAGGTCCGCCATGCTGTTCCTGGGAATGTTTCTCATGTTACGGGCGTTTAAGAGCCAGGTCCCTTAAAGCATACCTGCGCTACTTCACGGCGCCACTTGTGCTCAAATCGTCTGAACAAACGCGACCTAAATGTCAACAAAAGAAAAAGTTTCCCAAGCAGAATTCTTCGGAAGCCACATTTGCTGTCCGTGTTGCGACGTGCGGTTCCTTCGCATGCATTATTAAGGACGGCTATTATTCCCGTTTACACTCTTCAGAGGAGGCGCATAATGTCAGCTTTCATGTGCGTGGTGGTAACAGCAGTTTCAGCGGGGACCTTACAAAGGATGGAAAAACACCGAGTCTTTAAAGAACTTCATTCTCGAACAACTCTATTTATCAGACGCAGGGAACTAATGAGTCAGGTGTCGGTTTAGACATGCATCGTACTTGAATGAAAGATGAGGGTTTAAGACAGTTGAGATCTGACGATTTATCCTGTCAAAACGCTATTTATTATTTTACGTAAATGGCAAACTGACCCTTAAAATGAAAGTTTTTGCGGGTATTGTATAGCCAGAAAATAATGTTTTGCTCATGTAGTTAGTGAAGCAGTTATAGATCAGAGTTTAATGTGGCTAATTAATTGCGATTAAAGTTAGTTGTCATACTGAATTATTATATTCTCTATAGCTCTATATCTTAAGTTGGAAAAGAATGTAATTGATTATTTAACCATACTAACAAAGGTGGTTTTTATAATTCGTCGATTCTCTTTTTCATTTTAGATTTTATTTTATTTTTTGTTGTGTTAGCCTTTTATTTTAATATTTTGAGAACTGTTGAAACCAGTACAATTTTTATTTTTGTCTAGAAATATATATAAAAATATATATGTATAATCACGAAATTAATCACACAAAGAAACCCTTCTGTATTATATAAAATACTTGTACATTTGGGACAGTTCCAAACTTGATTTGTTGGTATGTAACAGAGTAGCACAAGATATACATGTTTAGAAAATGTTCTGTAAAGATCAAAATATCTAAACATAATGAATTTCCCTCAGTTCATATCTATCCAAAAACAGGAGAAAATTATGCACAGAAAACAAAATAAAACACATTCCTACACTGTAATATAAACTACATGCAAAAACAGAATATGGAAAATCCAATCCATCCATCCATTCTCTATACCGCCTATCCAATGTTGGGTCATGGGAAGCCTGGAGCCCATCCCAGGAGGCACAGGGCAGGGGACACCCTGGGCAGGGCACCAACTCACCACAGGACATGAACGTGCACACACACGCACACACACACTAACAATTGGCAATATGGAGACTCCACTCAAACCTCTGGGAGAGCTGGGAGAACATGCAAACTCCACTCACTCACTCACACACACACATGCAGACTCGAGGCAGGAATCAAGTCATAGGCTTGGAGGTGCAAGACGACAGTGATAACCATCAAGCCACCACATGCAATCCGAAATAATACTAATACATTTGATTTCTAGATATCCAAAGATGCTTTACAACTGGAAAGAAAAAAAAAAAGGTTAGGCTAAGGCAAAATATCAATAAACAAACTACAGACACCAGGAAAAAAAGTCTTAAAACAGAAAATTTGTACCCTGAACCACAATTTCGTCAAGATGTGTTGTCATAACTTGACCAAACTCACATTTATCTAAGTTTAAAGCCAGATGTACACGACTCACCTTATAAGGGTGAAATTGAGGATGGACAAATGTTTTTAAGTGAATGAATATACTACAGCATCACTGACACAGGCTTTGCAATTAGTAAAATACAGTTTATCAAATGCTTAGGTATCCTGAAGGTTGAAGGGCATTGCTGTGAATTTTAGGAAACAGCAGACAGCGTTGATGTTTCCAAACACTGTTTGTTGAGGAGGAACTGTCCTGCTTGATATAAAAAAAACTTAGAGAAACATTTTGCCAATCTTCCACTCTTGGGAGAGGAAACAATCCAATATAGTAAGACCATCTGTGGATAAGTGGAGCACACCACTGGTTTTATAAACTACCATAAAACACAAACATTAACGATAAGGGTTAAGAACCATTTTGCAACAAATACAGCAGAGCCCCAGTGTTTGGTAACTTTGCTCTTTGCCACTTTTCAATTATAACCACCCCTTATGAATTTGTTGCATGGCTTTTTAGTACATCATGTTTTGCTGTAGTTTTCTATATTTAAATGTAACCTTATGCTAGTGGCACAGTGGTGTGGTGGCTAGCACTGTTGCCTCGCATGTCCAGGCCTGGGGTTTGATTCCTGCTGTGTGTGTGTGTGTGTGTGTGGGAAGATTGCATGTTCACCCTGTGCTTGGTAGGTTTTCTCTGGGTGCTCTGGTTTCCTCCCACAGTCCAAAGAGGTGCAGGTTAGGTTGATTGGTGTGTCCAAATTGCCCACAGTGGATGAGTGGGTATGTGATTTGCCTTGTAATGGGTTGGTGGCCTGTTATGCCTTGTTCCTATAATCCATGGGATAGCCTTTTGGCCCCCTGTGACCCTACACAGGAAAGCAGTATGGATGAATGGACCGCTTTTGCAAGCACTTGTGATTCACAGTGTGTTATTTATGTCTTTTTGGGTGGGGGGGCAAAAACACATTTGCAAGCTAAATAAAGGCTATGCTTCACCATTTTGCTGATTGTCACCATTTGCCAATTTTTGTCATTTTCCAGTGCTCTGGGGCCTCATTTATAAAGTTTTGCATGGATTCTAACATGAAAATGAGCATGCAGAGGAAAACAGAAAAACTTGTGCATGAGCAAAAAATTCCAGTTTATAAAACTCAGTGTACACACACAAATCCTGTCATATGCACAAAAGCACAAAATGTCTCACTTTATAAGTCACACTTATATTGGAACTGTGTGTATGAGAACGAGCACCAAAATCCTGCAAGGTTTCCACTCAGAAACAACCACGTGACAAATGTGGTTGTTTCTGGGTGGAATATAATATAGTACAATATAATGATGAAATTTAACCCATCTTTGTGAAGTGACATGATGGCAGAGAAAAAGAAAGAGGAATGTTGATGAATGCAGAATTGAAGCCTGCAAAACATTTGAAGGGGTGTTTTCAGATTTTAGTCTAGCAAACAGTCAACTGGGGCTGATTTTGGTGTTGGTGGACATTTAGCAAGTCAAGAACTGGCATGCTGTTCATCCTTTGCGGGCGCAAGTACTCCCTTAAATAGCCTCTAGCCATTCAGCCTGAAACTTTACACACACTTTTATGAATGAGAATCCTAGTCCATAACCTGACACTGGGGGGAGGGGGTCTATCCGTAAAAAGTTTCACCTTCATTTTGTTTTCTTCTTTTACCTGAAAAACTGTCAAATCTATAGTTGAGGGAGAAGGACTTTTAGACAGTAAACACAAGCTTTAGGCACAAAACTGATAAAACTGATGATTGTTTATACAATAGTATAAACAATCTCCAAAGATCAGACACAGATTATGGGGGTGAAGCTGTCTCTTATTTTTTATAACAAATTGTATAAAGAGGGCACAGTGTAATCTCATTTTTGGTATTCTTTAATTCCACAGACTAGATGTTTGTATGGTGTACATGTATTCTGTACTACAATTTCTCTTCCATCTCAATATTTGGACATAAGACTGACAGTTGGGGACAATGATAGGAGACAAAGACTTTAAAAAATCAGCCCTCCCTGCCATCTTGTGTCCAGCATACTGTAAATCAAGGATCGATTATAGACTGGGTCAGTGGGGCCAGTACCCCAGGGCCTTGGACTGGAGGGGGGCCCAGAACAACAGAGGCTGCAACATTTACAGTGCTAAACTAAACACCAGCTAAAAAAGTGTCCTCTTCATATTCAGCATGACTTGACCACCTCAGCCTCCAGAGACCCTCTGCAAATATAGTGTGAGTTGACTACTAGGGTCCTTTGGATCATAGCCGGAAATCCCGGGAGGAGGACGGGGGGACATGCCCCCTCCTTTCGAAGGGCTTTGCCCCCCCAGTTTATCATTATGAACCAAGCTATGTCATTTGTGTTCCCCTCAGGAATTGCTCTTGGGAAATATTTCTATTCTTTCCCCCCTTCCAAGAGTGAAATTTAATTTTTCTCCCTGCAAAAGCATCTCCAGAGCCCACTGCAAATACATTGTCAGCTGACCACCTAGAACACTATAGGTACATCTAGTACCCATTAGTTCATACAGTGCAAAATAAGAGCGCCTCAAAGATGACTGTGTGAGCATCAGGGCTCACTGAGTTCAGCTAGGTAGCTATGTCCCTTTTGGAACATGTGTTTTAAAAATATTTATTTACACGTTACTAAATTAATCAATATATGGCAGACATATGTATATATTTCATCCCCCCCTTTATGCATCTAGCAGGGGGCCCTCCAAATGACATTTGCCTCACAAGACCATTATCCATATATAAGGCATCCATGGTAACATACTAACATACTATATAATTAGTCATTTAGCAGACGCTTTTATCCAAAGCGACTTACAACATTTCATATGTGTTACAATGAGCTAGCACTGGGTATCTTGCTCAAGGACACACCTGGTGGCTGGGCTGGGATTCAAACCAGGACATTTACTATACAGTATATACATGGATTCGTTTTGCCCATACACAAACACATTCATACAATCAACACCCATCAAAAGTTTAGGCACACCAATGAAACACCTATTTTACCTGGTTCTCAGAGTAAAGGAAAAACAGTCAACGAGCTGTTGCTCAGTATACGTGGGAGCTCCTTCAAGTCTATTAGAAAAACATCCCTATTATATACATATATTATATGTAATGAAGCTTTTGGAAAGATGGCAAGAGTTTACAAGTTGTAATCAAGGAAAGAGGTGCCTATATTACGGAATACGGTACAAAACCGAAAATAAAATAGGTATTTTAAAGACGTGTCCACACTTTTGACTGGTAGTGTATATCGTGATTATGTACAATAATTAGTTTTGGTAACTTATATCAGGAATTAAAAGACATTTAGAGGACGTGTTTTAAAAATATTTATACACGCTCGTTTTATATATGTAATATATGTAATGATGACTCGACGATTTAAGGCATTTTTACCCTTTGTTATCTTATCATAGGCCAGAATAATATTTTAAAATGTCAGAAAAACATCACTCCGAATGCGTACATGCAGTTGTACCATAGA
>JABJVR010008005.1:0-10999 GCA_025773905.1 Chitala chitala | reverse complement strand
AGGCAGTTCTGAAGGCAAAAGGGGGTCCAACCCGGTATTAGCAAGGTGTACCTAATAAAGTGGCCAGTGAGTGTGTAATGTGTGCACACAGTGTTCTAAGAAAACAAGGAAACAAGAAAAAATATCAGTGCTGCTTTGTAAATGCCTATTTAAAATTTCCAAATGGAAAAAAAAACCAGATCCGAGAACAGTAGAAAGGCGCTATTTTCCTGTCTGTTTTTCTGAGATAATTACCTTATGATTTTTGTCTCCTTGCAAGTAAATAACATGTTATTGATCATATAGTAACATGGGTAATCCAGGCTAGGAGTATCACCTAAACTCAGACAGGAGAAAGAGGGCTTAACATTTTACCCCCCTCAAGTCAACTTTGTTATGTTGCTACAAATGTCTTTCAAGAGTGTTGCCATGACGAATGTGAGGGAGCTGACAGCTTCAGGTTTGGAGTTAGGCTTCTGTCTTCATTACCACTGACAGGGCAATCAGTTACTCCAAACGAAAGGATTTTATAAACAAAATAGTTGGCAGAAAACAGAATAAAGTTGCTGTTCCCCAAGTCAATAATTTATTCATATATATTTAGCCAAACACAGTTTCAGGACTCCTTGTTTCATTCTCATTGATATATACCTGAAAGAACTCTGAAATGTAATGTTTTATAGTAAGTCATTTTTTTTTAATTGGCTGACCAGAATATACTTAGTTTACTATGAATTTGTGCTGACACTTATTAAAAAGTCTCCAGATAAGTTCACTTAGTTTACCTAACTTTGGGATAGTTGACATGCCATGAGAATAGACAGTATTTATGAAGGAGAATGTTCCGGGAGGGTAGAACCAGTCTGCATGACGTGTGTTCATGGTCTCCATCTTCTGCTGACATTCTGGAATCTCCTCAACAACTGTCATACATGGGACTGAAAATTTGAAATTGGAAGGAAAAGCCACTCTGCACACAATATTATATAGTTATAACCTTAAAGCTGAAATTATTTTTATGTTAAGCAAATAGTGCTGAAATATGCAGTGGGTGAGTACAGTCTGTAGCCAGCAGATGTTTCCCTTTTTTCCTCGGAAACCAACAAGATTTTGTGTTACAAATATGACTTTCTTTTGAAGCTTATTCTTAGCTCTTATACCAGCAGGTCTTTGTCTTCAGACATTAATGTTTTGAGATCAGATATTGTGCACGTTTTCCATGACATGTTCGTGTGTTCGCAAACTGTAAAAGGTCAACAGCAGCTACACCATGAGCATTGTGTCACCTCAGTCATGCCCTGGAGCACAGGTCACATGACTAAACATTCTGGTGACACTGCTGATGTGCATACAGCCATTTCAAGATAGCAGAATTTGATGAAAAGATAAAGATAAACAAACACTTTACTTTGGCAGCTTTGTTACATGTTATCCTGGGACAATATGGACAAATGTGACTTACTCATATTTTAGGGACAATCCTATCCAGTGAATGTGTCTGCCAAAATACACAAAGCATTGTTCACAAAGGACTGCTAAACAGAGACAGTTTCTTTGGCATAAAAAACCCGCATAAATACTTTACTTTTTGGATTATGTCTTGGTTCATGCATCTTCTGTCTAACTGAGAAAATCCAGAGTATAAAGTCAAACACAATATGTTGCTTTTCATATGTTGCTTTTATTTGTTGATGGCTGTGATTAATCTGCATTCAGAACATTTTAAAATGTATTTGTGAATTTTGTAAACATATATGACGTTATGAAGTTGGTCAGAACAGAAAGGACAGTCACTTCTGAGGTCAGATGGGTGCAGCATGAAAAAGGTCGTAAGGGTAAAGGTGACGGAGGAAACCTTAAGGAGAACAGACAATGTCAAACCTCAGGACTGCTGTTCCTCTGGATCTACTTCAACAACAACTGAGGTTTGGCTTTTTAAAAGTTACGCTGTTAAAGCGTGTGATGTTTCTGTTGTAAAAGTTAAAGTTCTATTTGTTGTGAAGTGGCTGTTATGTTGTTTTTAAAATGGGCAGTGAGAGTTGTGTCAGTTCTAGAATGAAAGATGTATTAGATGTGAAAGTGTGTGATGTTTTATGTTTTTGTTGACAAAATCAGTAAGTATGAATCTCATGAAAACATAATGGCTGTGTGATGTTATATTCCCCCCACCCCCGTTACTCCTCACGTCTTAGAAACATGGGAAGCTTTTAAGTAAACCTGCCTGAGGTGCCTCAGTCTGCGTTGGAGCATGAGAAGCAAAAGAAAGGGAACAGCAAGAAGGGAACAGAAAGAAGGGAACTACAAAGCAAGGGAACAGCAAAGCAAGGGAACAGCAAAGCAAGGGAACAGCAAAAAGGGAACAGCATAAAGGGACGCAGTGGTGAGAGAAGCAGAGAGCTCAGAGCTGCTCCAGACAGCGGGCTCTGCCTGGAATACTGCCATGGTGTGTGTTTTTGACAAACGCCAACACACATAGTCCCCTGGTTTGAAACAATAGTGTTTGCTTTCCTTGCAAGAAGTCTGTGTTTTTAAGATACTCTGTGTTTTGTGTGGCATCTTTACTGCTTACCGGAGCTCAGACTGCAGAACTGATGCCAACACAAAAGAAGTCTGCTTGAGATTGTAGTTGTCAAGTGTTTATCTTTCAGGCAGATAATTTCCCATTATTATACACTCAGTATAAGGTATTGCATCAATAAGACAATAAAAACAATGACAACAATGTTGCATATGTAGTGCTTAGAAGTGCAAAACAGAAGTATCAGGGAGGTGATAGAACATCATTTGTTTTTCATATTTCCTGTCTTAAATTGCACCAGTTTTGCAACGTGTGTCACCATCTGTTTCCTGATGAGTAAGATGCTCTTTGTGCAAGACAAAAACATATTTTTTTATTTTAATTATTAAGGACAGAACAAGTACTTTTATTTTAAATGTCACTCTGGGTCGGTCAGTGGAAAACAAAGAGAAGAAGTACTACTGATTTTGGTACTGTTTTGTACTGCCAAACGTTCGGTAGCTGGAAAAGCACCCTGAGTCTCATTTCTAAATTAATTACATTTGAAGATGATCATGGTGGTGACTAATAATGAAACCCAAGAATGTTCTTAAAGGCCAAGTTAATTCCAAGAGTATGAAAACCCACTTAACCGAACAACCTGATGAAATATAAAACTGCTCACCTCACAGCTCTTCAGTGGTATTTTTCAACAATAGTAAAGTGTTTTGTAGAGCATTGCCATCTCATTCAAACCAAAAGGAAGAAACACTTAGTTCTTTCCATTAGTACAATTATTAGAATTTCACTCTGTGAAGATTCTGTCAGTAACGTCTTATAGTGGACATCTTCACATCTGTTACTGCTTTTTGTATGTATATTTTAAAGTACGATAGCACAGTGTCATTCTTAATGTGACCCTTATTTTTGTGGTGGTAGATAGAGGGCTCCAGCCTCTCTGACTGTGGGTAATGATCAGGCTACTTTATCTTTTAAGAATCTTCTTTATTAAACACCAAAGTGGCAAGACAGTACAGGCGTCCAGCTTCACATGTCACTCCGCCAGAACTCGCTTGGTTGCACCACACCCACAAAGCCTTGTGCGAAAGCAACGGACAAACTCAAGGTTACAATAAGCAGGGAGGAGCCTTGGACTAAAACTACAGTACATTGACATAAAAAGTCTGCCTTCTGTACTAAGGGGCCTCGAAAGGCAAGCTGTGTTGTGTGACATTAGAGTTTAACATCATGGAGTTTAACACACACAGACCACTGCAGCTGCCTGCATCTTGCATACGGCGTCCTGGACGATGGCATTTATGAGCCGTAATAAAGGATTCCGTTAAAGCATGGACTCGGTTTAAAATCTTGATGCCAGTCGGCCATGAAATAGGCCGCTCGATACCCTCGGAGACGATTTCGTTCAGTGTCGCTCTTCCTTAGTCGTTCAGGGAAGCCCTTGAGGAAGTTTCTTTGTATCTGAGCATGGTGTGTAATGGGCTAGGGAAAAAACTCTTAAGCTATAGGTGGCAGATGCCTTTCCCATTCACAGCCTTTCTATCGCTCTCCTAACCATGATAACATGGTTAGGAGATACCATGGTAACAACTTCTACAGCTGTTTTAGTAATATACAGGCATCTAATCAAGTAAACTGTGACATTAAGAGTTAGTAATTAATAATTTAATATTAAAGTTTAACTTTATATTTTTTGTTAAATATTTTGTTGACAGTTTTAAAAATCTGAAACCCGTCTAAAAGTTAAATTTGGTTACTGGTCAACACATTTTAAACAGTAATATACTTCCAAGTGAAAGAGTTATAGTTCTCATCAGAGAGTTATAGTTTAGGTATGATTTAAATGTACAATGAAAAAGCAGAGATGACAGTTTCCAGCCTAACATACGAGATGTTATTTTTCAAGACGTTATGAGCATCTCTGTGAGGAGTTTGAGCAGGAGTGCTGAGTCATTGAGAAAGCGGAGGACAGGAGGACGTGCAGAAAGCCTTTCCTGAGAGGACAACACATCGTGCTCCACAGACTGGAAGTCAGGGACAGTCATGAAGGACTGCAGAACAGTAGACCGAAAACTGGAACATCACAAGGACACACAAAGAAAGGCAAGAACAACTGTTAGAAGATTAGAGTGTTACAGGCAGAGTTGGCTTTGGGTAGAGGCTGTACAGGGAAATGCCAGGGGCGCCATTAATCCATAGGGGCAGCACTAGCTGAGGAGCACACAAATATGTGGAGCAGGGGGCGGCACATGTAATCTTGCCTAAGGCACCAAGTGACCCAGGACTGTTTCTAGCTACAGGTCAGGGAGTTCACGGTCTCTCTTTGTCTCCTTTAAGTAATCCCCTATAGAACACTGTTAATGCACCACAACGCTACAGAAGAACATTAGCTAAAACTTGAAGAATCACACTTAAGAGTTAATTTTCAGATATGTTTTCAAGGCGGTCTAAGAAGACCTTTTGATGTTTTCCAGTATCAACATCTTTTAAAAAAAACAAAGGGCAGCATTTGAAGCAAAGGTCACCAAAGACTGACCTTCATAGAATGCCTGATCAGATAGGTGAAGCCAACAAAACAGCTCGGGTTTTTTTAAGAACAGAAAATAGGTCTGAGTGGAGAGAAATGTCTGCCAGTGTCTGTTCCACACTGTACACTTCAAAAAGATAAAAAAAATATCCTTTCTACTGTGAAGTGCAGACATTTTATTTCAAAAAGCCATCGCTTCTAGGCATAATTTGTAGTTTTCATGGTCTGCTGAATTAGTATATGTGACTGTAAGCTCAGAAATGTTAACAGTGATGACCAGAGTGACGTTTCCATGGTCCCCGCTGTTTTTTTACACGCATCTCCGATGGTTTCAGAAACAGAGAAGCCAGAAGAGATCAGGAACGTACATCGACGTCCACAAAGTGCAGAGTGCTCACCGTCTGTATGGCTTAAAGGCCTGCATTTGTCTGAACACAGGGAATGTTCTCAACTAGAGGGAATTAAATTATTTGTCTTTATTATACTGTACATATCACATTGCAAATGGATTTGTTCTGAAGCTGTTAATGGTAGAGGAAACGTTTGGAAAAGGGAGCGGTTCCCACTGGCGAGTTTTATGCAAATGGACTCTAGAACATGTAGTGTGACTGAACACAGAGGCAGTAAAGTGGGCACTGATGCAGGCATGATGTTTATGTGTTATAAATATCCTAGGGGTGAGGGAAGTGTGACATGATACTGTTATTCGAATCATCCAGTGTCTTCACTGACCATCACTGCACAAATGTATAAATGGCATAGAAGAGTGATGTGTTATAGAATGAGCTTCCTCCTGCTGGGGTGTTCTGTACATAAATCAGAAAACAAACTTTTTCAGCTACCTGTTACTGCAGTCAAGACTTTCACTGACAGGTAAGATATGAACGCATAGACACAAAAAATATAAAATCGTTTTGGTGGATTACTTTAATCGGTAAAAATTTTTGAAAAGGATTAAAAAGTTAAAGGTTTTGTTTACTTTGGTGTTTTAGGAAGACACACAGGTAGATATTTGTACTGTGTAAATACGTGGGCTGAGCTTTGACTTGTAATAAAGCTGAAGTCGCACCTGTGGTGGCAGCTCTGTTTAACCTAGAAGGGTTTATTTTCTTAAAATAATATTCCAGATGTAAAGGAAGCTGAGGTCCTATGCTTAATTCTGATAGCACTTTGAACCATAGGGATTGCACGGTAAATGATCACCGTGTAGGTTTAATCTACTTACCGCTGAACTGCTGGGTAAAGCTGCAGTGTTCCTTTTGAACTGAGATACAGAGCTCAAATTGCTTAGCTACAGGGCATTTGCTAATATAAACTAAGCTGACAAAAAGTGATGACTAGGATAACTTTATAATCCTCAAAGGGAAGATTATCCTTGTAAGGAGTGACAATTTTGGAGTTAAGAAAGACCAGGGAGGAAGGGTTGGGAGTGAGGACTTTACTGAGATTATCAGCGAGCATTTTGGGAGCCAGATTCTCCATGTCTGGGCTGTAATAGAGAAGAATCCCGAAAATTGAACGTCTGTGATGTGATGATTTTTTAATGATGGGAAGAGTTTCACATTCTTAACGATCTTAATAAATTATATTGATTGATTTTTTTTTCTCCATATTGGAAACCTGGGTGTCCTATTCTTTGGTCGTCATTCTACACTCTAATGGGATTTGTATAAACTTGCCCGTGGAAAAAAGAAACGCATCGTACACACGATCGCTGAAGAGCAGACACGGTGAGGGAATCTAAACCTGAGGAGAATCCCAGCGTCCAACCCCAAACTACCACAATTTATACTAATATTCATGTACACAAGTTAACTGATGTCATTTGCGTCCCTTTCGAATTCGTTTCTATACAAATGAAACTAAAATTATCACTATCAATAGATGCATTGACTTCTTTCTTTTAAAGATGACAAATTTAATAAAATTTGTATTACACATGAGAATAAATAAGTATTTTGCATTTGTTACATAAGTTGTAAAAAATAGCAAGAACTTTTCCATACAGGAGAAGAAAAAAGAAAATGATTCCACGACTCCTTGTTTCTCCACAGATGGTGATTGAGCAGAACTCTATTACAGCATACACTGGAGATTGTAACGATAGAAAATGTATAAGGTCTATTCAGCACATTGTCTAGTTGAAGATTGGTGACCATGGCTCAGTAGCCCTGTTGCCGGGGGCAGGATGTTGGGATGGTTTATGAGGAAATGCGGTTGCTAAGAGATCAAGCATAGGTAAACCAGATGAAGGTGGCTGAGTAATACCACTGTAAATGTGTCATTATGACTTCTGGATGGATGTTTATCCATAAAAAAGAGTGGAACTGTGCAAATGAAAGAGTAAATGATGTACAAACAGTACAGACGATGTTATGGTAGCACTGTGAAGATTTTGGCCAAACAGCCATCAAGGACATTTGAGATGCTTAAAACTCCCATGCGATTAAAAGGGCACATTTTAAAGGGAGAAAATAGAACATGCACATTTCTGAAAAGGTAGGTTTCACTTTGGGCAACTTTTAAGTAATTACTCCTCCTCATCACAGTGAAAAAAACTGCCATCTCATTACAAGCAAATGAGAGCGTTTAATTGCACATTTTAATTTAATTTTTAAGGCCAACTTTAAAGGGAAAACAACAACAAGCTAATTTAATAATGTTTTGATCCAGAGCCTTGTCTTTCCTGCCATGCAATTATTCTTTATGCAAATTTTCTAATGAACTTTTTGTCAGAAAAGGCAATAAAAATGCCACTAGAGTTCATCGTTAAATTTCAAACAGCTTAATACTTTTCTTCTTGAAGCTAATGCTGCGTTTTCCGTCCACCGATTCCCCATGCGTGCAAGTTTTAGTGTCGCACATGCAAGTCTGCAGCAATCAAAATATGCTAGGGCGTGGATATGCAGTTTTCAGAAAGAGTAACTTCACAGGTGAATCGGGCCATAAACGCAAGCATGCCGAGAAGGTGTATTCATCCTCTAAACAAGCATTAATGTGCTTCTCTATGACTTCAGTGGTTTTATAACCCTGTAATTTGGTGCTACTACTCCCCAGTGAGTGGCTATACCTAGAACAGCAACAATGCTGTGCTGCGTATTATTTTCGGCAGTTGAACAGTACTACGTTTTCTCAGTGTAGCACTGTGCTTGAGACACAGCTGCCACGGTCAGCCTATTACACTCTGTCCTTGTGGCGTACAAACACACGTGCATGTACACAGACACGCACGCATGCACGCAAACATGGCCACAGATGCACAAGAGCCAGAACATCACTCTTAATTCATGCTGAAAAGGTTTTGTTTGAAATCAGCTGTTAAACGCCAAGAGACCACACTGACCCTGTGGCTGCCTTTAGGACACGTGGCTCCTGAAACTACATCTTTTGTCTGAATTTGTTCTTTGATGATCTTTCCTTTTTTTTACTTTAGATAAACAAAATAGTTTAAAATGATTTAGAAACTATAATAC
This sequence comes from Chitala chitala, assembly GCA_025773905.1. Lineage (NCBI taxonomy): Eukaryota > Metazoa > Chordata > Actinopteri > Osteoglossiformes > Notopteridae > Chitala > Chitala chitala. The sequence goes on along the minus strand of JABJVR010008005.1, from coordinate 2,505 downwards.
ATACAAAAGTTAAGAGCAGGTCTTTAAATAGCTCAGAGTTCAGACGAGTGCCTTGTTTTCTCCTTTGTTTAACGTGCTCCTCTTGCTGCCCTTTGTGTTCCTCCCTTGTACAGAAAGAAAATTTAAAAACCCTACATCTTCCCACGCTAGAAAATATAATGTGGTAGGTGATTTTGTCTGTTGAAGTCTGAATATAAATGAGCAGAGAAGTAGGTACATTTCTGAAGCAAATGTAAGTAGTGGCTAAAGGTATGGCTCATCATCATCGTCATCGTCGTTGTCATCATCATGATTATCAACAGCTTATCAGATTTATAATAGATAGTCTCTGTATGACATTTTAACAGTGTTCATTCTAATGTCATGCTTGAAGGGACAGTGGATTAATTGAACGTTTAGAATTAGGAGGTAAGGAGTCCAGTTGTGAGGCAGACATACCTACAGCTGAACAGCCAACCCGTTGTCCGCATTGCATTGTATATTTCCTTTGGGGTGTTTATCGTGTTGGAGACCAGTGCTGTTACAGCGTGTTGGATTACCGCTCACGGGATCGTTTCACAAATGGGAAATTGGGACAGCCCTAGGGGCCCTACCTAATTTGCACAACACGTACCACTGTGTTGTACACCAGGTTGTGAGCACATGCCACTTTCGTATGTTTTCGTTTTCACAGTCTGGGAAGTGTAGTCAGGTATAGGGTTTTTGTTTGCTCATTTGTTAGACAGATAAACGTTTTGTTTCTGGATTTGTGTTGTTTTTTCCTTTCATTCCTATGGCAGTGCTCACATTTCTTTTTTCCCCTTAATCACTTATCACCGCTGTAAATCCATTGTATTTCTTCTGTATTTCTCCACTTTTGTCACTGATCTTTGTACCAATATGAATTTGTTTTTCTATAAACATATTTCAAAACTACACTTGGTCTGGTTCTTTCTCACAGTACATTGGAGACTCCTTGACTCGTTAACAAGTTGCGATATACCAGCTCGGGACAGGTGTGCATACACAAAATCATTCTACATAGCTACTGAGGTAATTTATTATAAAGTAAACATGCTTAGTTCTTTATAATGAAGATGGTATGTGCTGCTGAAACAAATGACTTTATTATTGGTAAGCTTCCATATACATGCATAGAGGGACCACAAATGAAGACAATATAACAGCTCCACCCATATTGAAATACAATTACTGCAGCCCAAAGTATTACAAAGAAATTCTATTACTGTGCAACATTGTAATGGTTTCATCTCCAAATGCATTCATATTTATTCTGCCTGAAACATTTCAGATTATGAAGTCAGTAAAATCATTTGTTACAGGTGTTACTCACAGTAACCACCCGGATTTCTGTTTACATGACACATGAATGAAATGAACAGCATTATAACACATAAAACACAAAAATAAAAGGATTTTAAAGGAACCACAGCACTTGACATATCTACAGGGGCTTGGGTGAAGACTAAACAACAGCTGGATTTCATGGATTTAGCTTTATCAGAAAACTGGAGGGTTACAATCTTATTCGTAGGGGCTACAGAAACTCCAAAAGGGGATCACAGAGGAGATAAAAGGTACAATTTCCTGATGGTGTCTCCAAAGTCTTACTCCTCAGCAATGTAACTCTGTCATCTGTGCTGTTGCATGCTGGGTAACGCTTTCAACTGTGCTGTTGCATGCTGGGTAACCCTGTCATCTTTACTATTGCATGCTGGGTCTCTGTCGCAAAGGAGACACGTTTCAACATGGTTTGCTTTGCTTTCAAAAATGTGCCACTTACACGAGTGAGGGATCATCCCACAGCACTGAAACATAATCCATGTTGGCCCCTGGTGCCATATAAACATACCAATAGTCAAATACGTGAAATGAACTATGTATTTTAAATGCAGGCTGTGTGCATAGCAACGTATGCATTCTGCAGATTGTTCTGAGATAGTTCATGCACAGCGCTGGGGTGAAATTTCTGTTGTCAGCGGTTTAGCCTCACCCTCTGAGCCCTGTGATGCCTGTGATACATTTTGGGCCATACTGAGGAACAGCTGTAGTCATCCCAGGGCGGAGCTCCGTGACAGAGACGTAAAGCCACAGTCACACATGCTCGACCTCCTATATACAAGTGTTAACCGTGTAGCTTGACTTCTTTGAAAACCCAAGACGCACACCATCTTTAATTTGTCATTGTCATGACGCTATTGACATTAATTGTTAAATGATTATGTGAACAGATGGCTGATTCCATGGTGTGTGTACCAACGAAAAAGTTTTACCAAAAAGCTGTCAATTGCCGATGTGCTTGTGAGCAAAATGTCGCACGAAATGACCAGTGCAACGGCAAAACGTCTCAGCGCAAACTGCTAATTAGTTTGCAGTTTCGTCGTGTTCGTTTTGCGCGAAATGCCGCGTGCCAACTGGACCGGCGAATCACCTCGGATTTTTGTAGCACTAACTGTTGGTCACAGCCAAATGAGTGGGTCTGCTTTTTCTTGAAGGATAGAAAGG
>JABJVR010008004.1:0-10999 GCA_025773905.1 Chitala chitala | reverse complement strand
GACAGGTTTTATAATAGTCAGTCAATCAGTCAGTCATCACAATGGAGCCCATCCCAGAACACATAGGGCACAGGGCAGGGGACACCCAGGGCGGGGCGCCAACCCACCACAGGGCAGGGGACATCCAGGGCAGGGCACCAACCCACCACAGGGCTTTATAATAAATTTTTAGAATTATATAGTCTGATTTCTAAAGTCAACCTATTCATTGTTTGTGTTATTTATTTACTTTAAAAAAGCACCAACTTCTTATACAGTTGAAAATGTTCTTTTAAAAAGTCCAGGCTAAAGAATTAAAATATTTTGGAATACATTTTCTTGATACAAGTCACAAAATTAGTACAGCACCACCTAGTGTTAAATCTTTATCCCAAATCATATTGGGTTTGCAATTGCAATTAAGCAATTTTTTTTTTTTTTGTTTTTATAATTGCAGTGACCTGTATTTTATACGTAATTACATATTAAATGTCAATATACTGAGACAGTGATCTTGTGCTTTGATGTGGCCCTATTAAATAGATTAATAAAAGTAGCTTGAAGGTCAAACCAATATCCCAAGTTACCTTGCCTGTGGTGGCTGAACCCTTCTTGAATGAACATGTCAGTTTAAGAACAGTAGGAGAGATGTGTCATCCTCAACTTACAGAGGATTCTAAACGAGTGTGGGATGCCAAGTATCAACATCTCTCACGATAATCATCATCCATCTATTCACTATACCACCTTATCCAATTTGTGATCATAGGAAGCCTGGAGCTCATCACAGGGCGCAGGGCAGGGGACACCCTGGCTGGGTGCCAACCCACCACAGGACACACACACACACACACTACGGGCAATTGGCAAACACCAATCAACGTAATCCACGTGTCTTTGGACTGTGGGAGGAAACCAGAGAACCCAGGGAAAACCCACTAAGCACAGGGAGAACATGCAAACTCCACGCACACAGACCCAAGACGGACATTAGACCCCGAACCCGGAGGTGCTAGACAACGGCGCTAACCACCATGCCACTGTGCCTCTCATGACAGTTGTGAAATATAAAACCGTTGGCTCAGTCATCTTCAGCACATTGACCATAAGGCCAAATACAAGCCAACATAGGTGCCGTGGGACACAAAGGAAATATCTTCAGCATAGGTGCCGTGGGACACAAAGGAAATACCTTTGGAAGAGACTGTTCAAAGTGTGGCAATGGGCAAGTGCCTGTTTATCAAGAAGCGTGCTGTCATCAGTGTTTCAACACATCCTGGCAGAATACCATTAAAGATGGTAAAATGTTATTTGAGTCTCCTACTGATAATTCAGAAGTACCACACAACAGTAGTGTCTGCCTGCTGGCATGTACGCTAAAGGATGTCTGTCATCAAACAGGATATGCATCCCAAATTCATGTACAGGCAAGACGCTGAGTTAGAATGCTGGTATTACACAGTGGAAAAGAAGAATCAATTTCAACTTATATCAGACAATAATTGTGTTTTTTAGACTGCGTGATAGCAGCCTGAAAACAATATGAAAGAAGGAGCTGGTCTACAGAGTTGATTTATGCAGGTGAACATACACTTTTTAGGGAAGCAAATATAAATTTTGCTATTTGTTTCACAAACGGACTTAGAATATCTAAAATGTATTGTAAAATATACAAAACTGAAGGTAAATTAAGCAACCTAATAAAATTGTGATAGAAATAAAATAAGGAACCTGAATTATCTTAATTTTTCTTAGATAATCAGGTTCTTTCAAAATCCCCTTGGTAGAACAAATTAGATTAGAAAGCTTGTTATGGATGCATGAATGAGTGCTGTCCTGAGCGTTTTTAATCAAGAAAATATGTATATAATGCTGCTTTACTGAAAACATGAAAATAAAGGAAGGGCATAATTGTTTTATTCTTTAAATTTTCTTTTTGCATTGTAATTCGTGGTGCAGATTTCTTTTTAATTTTTGTATTTCTGTCATTTAAGATTTTTTTACAAAAAGGCACAACCTTATATTTATACATTTCCCATATAAATCTAAAGAGTACAAAAAAAATTACATTTTAAAATAATGTTCTGCTGTTTTGTATCTTAACAAATATTACCATAATTTTTAACTTCAAAACAATATTTTAGGCTTAGATAAGGGACACTCTTTTCTGATGTGTTTTGATGGAGATGTTGTAGTAAATATGATTTATCACCAGACAGCGTTAACATTTCACCCAGGTCATGAGTTCACAGGCGCCCCCTGCTTCTAACCTTTCAACACTCCATTTATCCACACTGTTGTATTGTGGGTTGTTAAAAGGCCATGTGGCTATGCTGTGCTGCCTTGTTGGTTGCAGGTCAGCTAATAACATATTATGGTAACATGATACAGTAAAGATTAAATGTGTAACTGATTAATTTACTATGAAACAAAGGTTATGTTCAAATAATGTCAAATAATGGCTTAAGTGTCTGTAAGAAGAAAAATTGCAAATTTTTTTGTGCTTCATCTGACATGTTGCTTTATTGAGAAGCAAGACTACATTTACATCTCCCTGCACGGCTGACGTGCTTGGTGATCATTACTAAATGAATAATGGTGTGCAAAGACTACTTTTGTGTTTCCATAGAATATATGGTGTCTTCATTTATCAAAAAGTACTCCAGCACTACCACAAAAAAAGCCTCAAGCTTTTTCCTATTCACTCAGCAAGCTGTAACTGATTAAATCAGCCATGTAACGCTGACCTCAAGCCTAAAAAACTCATTTAGGGGACTGGAGGATGCGGCAGTCCATTTACAGCCCAGCGGAGGGTGTGGAGAGGCTGGAGTTTGACCTCGCTGTCTCAGCGATCAGCTCATTACTGTCTCACTGCATTAGGCCATTATGCGGGCTGAAAGCCCGGCTTCCATTTTAGCGAGTGTCATGCATCACTGACGACAGCCGGTGATCGATGGTGAATCAAGGCCGGTCTAATGAAACGGGCCGGCGTGATTAAAACCAACCTCCTGTAACCTGTCTGTGTGTTAATGTTCCCATTTCATCTGAGCTCACCCACCTCGCTCGCTCTCCTTTTCTTTGTCACTCAGTACTCACTTGCTCATAACCCGCACATTCACTACTCAGTTATTCATTTGTTGACTACTCACTGACTCACTACTCACTCACTCATACACTCTCTACTCCAGAGCTGTCAAACATGTGGCCCACAACACAGCTAGGCCAAAAAAAGGTCTGAGATAGTGGTGGATAACATTTAGCAAATCAATTAAAACAATCAAACACTGAAGACTTTGATGTTTTATGAATTTTCTGTACAATATTTTTTGATCTGGTCCAACTGAATTTGGATAACATCCAGTGTGAAATGTGGGTTTGGCCCCGATGCTCTACTCACTCACTAGCTCATGCAATTACTACTCTCTCACTTACTACTCTCTTGCTCACTACTTATTAATTTCTCTATTACTTATTCACTACTCAGTTACTCACTACTCATTGAGTTCGCTTGATGGACCTTTGTGCACTGCCCAGTCCCTCATTATTGTCACCAGGTGCCATGCTGTGCATGCCTGTGTCTGTCCATGTGTGAAGCAGTGAATATTAGTGGTGTTTGTTAGCATGCAAACATGCGTGTTTGACCCTTTATTGCTGCAAAGGTAAAGAATATACATTGTGTACATGACACTATATTTACAATATGCTACTGTACATGTTGTGCATGGTTGAACATTAGGCCACATGCTTTTGGAATTTTATTTGTTAGCATTGTTAATTTAGCTGTATGTCTGCCACAGGTAAAACACATAGAAGAGAGCAGTGTACAGTTTTTTTTATAATTCATATTTTATTACAGTGTACTCACAGTGAGAATTTTTATATAATCTACCAAGTCTGGCTTTAACACGCTGTGCTGCAGGTCTGCTCTTCACAGCAGCTCTACGTTAAAGGCCTCGCCTGGCAAACACAGAGTACATTAAAACACCCAGAGGCCAAAATGCACCCTTTAACAAGCAGAGAGACCCAATTAGGTCACGGCTCCTGAGTGTGCGAATCACAAAGCACACGCAGCCAACTTCAGCAGCTGTTTGTTTTACCAATTCAATGATTTTTTTTCTTCTCCCTAAAATGAGCAAAACCAGAATACTGACAGATGCCACGCTGCCTCTGTATGTTAACCTAGCTTGTTTTTTTTCACCAAGACAGATGTGTAATTATTATGTGATAAAATGATTCCACATAATTATTCCTTTAATATCCATTTCTGTGTGATGGGTTGGCACCCTGTCCAGGGTGTACACTGCCTTCTGTCCAAGACCACCTGCGACCCTGCAGAAGATAAATGGTGCATGGTGGTCATTTCATTAACATTACAAAGTAACGAGCACATATAGAACATATCATGGATCACTACTGCATACTGATCTGTTACCTTGCTCACTCTTAACAAACCCTGGTCATATTAACTTCAAAGGCTTTTGCTTTAATATAAATACTACTGGCAGTAATAAAAGTTATTTTTCTGGGTTTTGAAGCTCAGGTAATCTCCATGAAGGTGTGAATATCGAAATACAAAATGTCACCGGCAATTAAAAATAAAACAAGTGTGCCTTTCATTAATTATGGTCTGAGGCTTCGGTATGTTTTTATGACAGAATGTTTTTAAAAGTCGATAAAATGTGTTATCGGACTCCATTTGTGATGGCGATACATTTATGTAAATTTTCTTGATATTGCTTGTAGTTTTCTGTAGTGCCTATAACACATGAATTATACTGCAGTCAATACTCTGAAATATATTTACGTTAAACTACAAAACTAAGGTAAAATATGTAAAGCTGTCAGGAAATACATTTTGCTAGTTTTAAATAAAAACATTTATCAGACTGTCTAAAACTGTCACCTGTAAAGACTTAAGAGATTTAACATCAGACCTCCAAGTCTCCTCCAGTAATATATTTAAAGATGGTGAAATGGTAGCTTGGTGATTGAAGCTGTAAATGACATCTTTTAGTGTTATTTATATCTGACCTAGCATAAATACTTCCATGCCCAAGTTAGAAGATCCAGTGAAGAACTTGGCTTAACTGCTTCTCAAGCAAAGTTGCAGGGAGTTAGCATACTGTCAGTGACACTCACAATATGCTGATAAGGGCAAGGACACTCAAAGTCATCCCATCTGATCAGACACTTTCTGGAATTCATTTCACACCAGCAAAAACTGGTTCAGCACACCACCAATGAAAAGAGTTTGGTGGGGGGCAGGGCACTGGCTCCTTCATCTCATTGGATGTTAGCATTGCCAGGTACAGCCGTGTCATTAAGTTCATTAATATACCAGAAACTCATAGCCCTGACAGAACAGAAGAACACCTAAGTGCCCGTTTCTCAACGCAAAACACAGTATTTACCACACGACTCATGCATAAAAACGGTTCCTCTAAAAGTACATCAAATATATGTTTTACTGCAGGGCAGTTGGAAACAAAGTGGTTAGATAGAGTTAGGACCTCAGATCAAACAGCTGCACATTACAAACCCAGCATGAAGTTTGCTACTGTAGCTACTACAAAAGTAAAGTGACCTGCTGAGCAGCGGTAGCTATAATAGTCATTGTTCTCCATCGCAACATATTTTTTTTCCTGATCACATTTATCGTATGTAGCTAGGTTGTTATTTATTGCAGGGAGATGGGGACGTTGACGGTACACCTTCAAAGATGAGGTAATCTAACCAATGTCATGTTGAGTGAAAACAGCTGTAAAGAATTCTCCTCACCACACCATGTGGTAAAGAAGGTTTCACATGGAGGATTGTGGCTTCTGAGTTTATCTGCAGAAGCCGTCATTCATCAGATGTCTTCTCCAGGGTGGCAGCTCCTGCTGAGTTTGAGAAAAACAGGTTTACTGAGTGTCCTGTCACGGCACAGGGGTTTAATTTCACTGCGATTTTACACCTTGGTTCAAGTGCTACACAGGGGTTTCACTTTGCTCAAATCCCTTGGAGTACAGATAACGTATCATATCAGCATTTAACCACACACTTCATTAACTATATACATTAATAATAAAACTGAAAAACAAACAATGAATAATTAAAAATAATCATTGATCAAGGAATAGCCTCAAACTGTATTTTCAATCAGTCACTTTTTTTAACAAGGTGGCAAGTGCAAAGCGGCAGATTTGTGTGTAATTTGTCAGTCAATGTCCAAAATTTAACAAGAGCTGAAAAACATATAATTTGTTTGCTGTTGCCCCATTCTAATCAGCAAGGTAGTGACTTTTATAAATGGGAAAATTTGAGTGATTCACTGGAACAAATACCTTCTGTATGATTAATGAGCTGTCATTTCTAATACTTTCAGAATCTGTGTCTCCCTGACACCGCATTCTCATGTGTACAGAACTGGGGTTTCAGGTTGAAAGGTCATCCTAATATGTTAATCAGGGGAATGTCTAATTGGTTTTCTTTTTTTATTTATTTATTTAAGATGTAAACTGGCAGTAGTTAGTGTTAGTGCAAGTCAGGGTCCCCTGACAGATCCCCAGTAAAGTCATATGAGGTTGTGGATGGTTCAGCACTCAAAAAATCTGACTTCATGCTTTCTCACTGCAGGAGTCCTAATGGTACACTGACATCATGATTAGCTTTGAATCACAAAAAAGACAAACTGTCATAACTAAAAATTAATAGCTTATTAACAAATGATATGTAGATGTTATGGCAGTTAACATAATGTAATGTTGAAAATACATGGAAACCTGGTCAGCGGTGTGAATACTACTTTACTTAATTTAATATTATGCTTCTGTTTACCATCTAACTGCCATCATATTTGTCCAATATCACTCAACAGTTTGATAATTTTATTGGAATAACTTGAATATATTTTCAGACCAGCAAAAAGGATAATCTAGTATGCCTTGTGGTGCTTTTAAATTGTACATCATGACATTTTTCTTTCACGTGTACTGTAATTTTGTGGGAAATTCTGTAAAATTGGGATATGCAATCCTTGCCCCAGTTTTGAATGCTTTTGCTCTGCCCACATCAAGGAATTTGTGACCCTTCATGGAAATGGTAAGCTACTCAAGCAAGTAAAACTGCAAACAGCTAATTTCTATAAAGCACAACGCCTTTATTTTTAGAAATGTTATTTGTCATTTATAGTGTATGTTTACAGTTAAAATTTGCTTTATAAGTGAAGGTGACTAATTAGTGTTTAATGAGAGAAAGGCCTGCGCAATACTGCATCCTCTAATGAGCCCCAATCTTGATTTTCTTGACAAGGACATCCACTCCAACAAGAGTGTTAGCAAGTGTGTTAACAAGCAGCAGCTGAGTGTTGTGGACACTCATCTCATATCATTAGCTCATTCTGTCTGCTAAATAGCTTTGATGTTTTATCGTTTTAATAAGCGTAAGTCTTAGTGGTTCTATGTGTTATTAGTGGTCCCTGGATTTTATTATTCTTGGTCTGATGTTTCTATAGTGCTGCTCAGGTCTCTTTCCTTTTTCCACCTTGCACTTTGACCTCTCCTTCATTGACACGATGTCTCCAGGTCTTTACTTGAGTCCTCTTTACCTCCCTAGATTACTGCGTCTTCATTAAAGCTACTCTAATGAATAAAGCTTTTTGGAGTCTCCATGCTAAAACTTGATCTATGGACAAAAGACAGGTTCCATGTAAAAAAAAGTCATGCATAAAAGTGTGTGTATGCCTTGATCTGTGTGTATATCATTTTTTTTTAATTCCTGTGCATGTAAAACTGCGTGACCTTTTAATGGCCATCTTTTCCTCAAAATCACAACAAATGGTTCTTAATGGATGCTTTGTAAATATACATGATCCATTTACATGAGTATATCAATACGATCATATTCTGCCGTGAATTTGTGTGTAAAAGCAATGGAGCAACCAAGGAATAAACCCATGAAAGCACATTTATGAACCTTGAGTTCGAAGTGCAGCTTTCATGTGTCAAGGATTGAGAAGGTATTATTCACACAATGGCATCATCCATCCATCCATCCGTCCATTATCTTAACCGCTTATTCCTGGTGAGGGTCGCGGGGAAACCTGGAGCCCATCCCAGAGCACATAGGGCGCAGGGTAGGGGACACCCAGGGCGGGGCGCCAACCCACCACAGACAATGGCATCATGCTCATTCAAACTGAGGAGAACATGTGTCCCCTGACACTGTCTAAGCTTTAAGATGTGTTTGTGTTTGATGATTTTATAGCTACATATATCTACATATATATGCTGTGTGTACACAGGAATGCACCTATTTGAAGCATTCCATTGGATTTGTTATCTTAACACAGCAGCCGGCAAAACCACGCCAGCAAAATTGTATGCTCGCATGGCCAGGAGTTTGCATGATACTGTGCACTTTCTCTCATGAAGTATTTATTTTTTGTCTCAACGTATGCATGGAAAATATAATATGCACTTTCGTGAACCTCTTTCCTAAGCCTATCTGTATGCAGTGTTTATACATGAGACCCCTGAGATTCGCTTGCTTTTTCTGGCTCAACTAGAAGTGATACAGACAACAGAGGTGGACAGGCGTTAGGCGTGACATGTGCTGTATATTGTAGAATGTAAACTTGACAACGGAGCGGCCTTAGCTTGTAAAAATGTTACATCACCAATTTGGATCAGGACATACAGACAGTGTCAACACAAGAAAAGGTGCATTACCAAACAGAACAGAAAAAAATATATATTCCCTTTTCAGCTTGGAAGAAAAAAAATTTAAACAAAACAGAGAACAGCTGGAAAAATGTATTCCAACACCCCCTGCCTCCAACAAACAAGTCAGCTATGAAAAACAAACAACGACTGTATGCTGTCTTTAATTACAGCAAAATTATTCTGGGGGGGAAAAAAAACTTTTACTACTATGGCAAGTAAACAAGCAAACAACAAACAGAAATCTAAAATGACTACAACAAAGTGCCTTCCATGACACGAGGTTGTAACACTTCACTTGACCTGTACACAGTAACTTCTTAAGGTATGTTATTACTATCCAATACATCCAATACAACAGCAAGCCAAAAAGTAGTGTGTATGCATGCATTTTGTGTCACATGAGGGACTGTGTACAATTAGTCTCAGGTTTTATTACAGAAACGTCATACTGACTAAAAGCTATTAAATCACAAACAGGCACACATATAAGGCATATTTGCTTAACTATACTGAGGTACTCTAAATAAAATTGGTTCCACGTACCTTTTAAATTACACTTCACAGATCTTAAGCAAACACAGCCTTCACGGGTTAGGAATGTAACAATTGAACTGAGCACAGTGGAACAAACATGCAGTTGTAACTAGACGTAAATGTACGATTGGACCTCGGTTCTGTTCTCACTTGGACTTTTGGCATTTTCAACTGGAGAAAAAAGTGTTTTACAACTATACATGTATCAGAACCTTTTCCCATCCAGAACAGATGTGCTGACATTCCCCTTTGCTTCTAAAATGAGGAATATATATAACATGAATCTTAACACATCTAATATTTTGCTTGTTTGATTCCAGTATTGCTGGTGAATATGCCCATAAGGTGTACATGTTTTCTTATTCCAGTATGTTTAGAATGTGGTTCCAAACAGAATTATACGTCGCTCCCTTGAACAAGCATTTTATTTTACAAGTTCTACCAGGGTCCATCTTTGTCCAACAACATGGATGAAAGACAATGATATTGACTTTGCAAATAGGACACAGCTGCTCAGAATCAGGCTGTTTCCTGTGTGTAATGGTGAGTGTCTGTGATTTTTTTGCGCATGCCCTCCAGCCTGAGCACATTCAGTCTGTATGTTGTGCACAGGTTTTTGTGCTCTCACTTTGCTTTATGGTTGCATTGGCACATACAACTCTCTACCCCATGTTCTGTCTGATTATGAATTTGACCATCCACTTTTGGACTGCAGTCTGATCGGTCTGTGCTTGGCTTTAATGTTCTGTGTCCCCAGGCTCTTGCCTCTCCAGCCAACTGTTTAACATAGGATGATTTACTGGCACTTGGTCCCAGCTCAAATGGGAGGAGCTGCCAGGAGAGCCTGGGTGCTCCTATGTCCAAAGCAGAATGGCAGTGTGGGTAAAAAATTTCTTTCATGTTGATTGAAAATGCCTGCTGAGCAATAAAGCACCCAGAGTTTCTGATTTCAAGTTTATTGTAGGTGTAAATTGCAGATATTGCCTCATGGTTAGGCCACATTGACAGAATTTTCTCACTCTGAATAACGAGATGTATGCGATAAAGTGGCAGTCCCATAAAATGTATTTTTAACAGGTGTGAGTTGCAGAAACTGACAGAAGCCCTTTCCTGGAACCGCTCCTTGAAGCTCCTGAAAAGGTGAGTAACCAAACGCAGAGCTGACTTAGCTGTCGTGCCAGTGGCAGTTGATCAGGCATAATTTGAGTGACTAAGAAAGGGAGGAATTAATTGGCTTTAGCCTCTTGCATTATGACCAGATCCTGTATAACTGACATTGAAGAAAAGCAGACCTCAAATTGAAGGCTGAGATAATCTTTTGTCGTCAGCGAGACCTGAGACCAACAGATGGTGGGCTGCTTTATTCAGATAAGACTTAGCTCTACAGCTAAGCTCATGCAAGTCAAGAAAACACTTTACGCATGGACTATCTGCAGTGATTATCTATGCCTCATGCATTATTTCTTAAATCTGTTGACTGAGGAGCACTGGGTCTGGACTAGGGTGTCATACAGCTACAGAGTGTATACACAGGTTATCATCTGAGCAACAAGCAAACAAAATTATCTATTCATAAAATAACTATAATTTAAAAGAAAAGTATTTATCCTGGAAAAAAAGATATAAAAGAGATTAATTGTGAAAGCCATCATCAACTGTATATATGTTTAAATTGGCAATTAAAAATATATATTTAAACACAATACTGATTTACTGATTGGGACTAGTGTAGTCTTCCTCCAGTAGAATGCAGAATGCTAAACTCCTAAAAAAAAAAAATA
>JABJVR010008002.1:0-11000 GCA_025773905.1 Chitala chitala | reverse complement strand
GCGTGAGTGCAGTCTGACACTGAGGGGAAGGAGGGGGACATTAATTATACAAACGCCGTCAGTGAACAAGAAGGAGACTCGACTAGCAGCCACGCGTTGCCTATACCAATCGTTGAACGTGGCGAAATATATACGGCAGCGTTGCTGGCCTCGATCGATGTCGCTGATTACCGCGTGGCGTGGAATGCCACGCGACATGTCATCGGTCACCAGTCACCAGTAAGCGAAAAATTCGAATAGTATTCAAATAGACGCTTCGAATATTAGAATAGTAAAATTAAGCGAATACCGCATCCCTAGTTTAATCTGACACATTTTGTTTAGTATTGCATTTTGTACAAAGATCTGTGGCCCTTCATTGTAGAAAAATGTAAAAAAAGAAAAAAAAACAGGTTATTAGGAAGCGCAACATACAGTCAAACCTCAGATTTTGAACAACTCCCTTTTCGAACAAATCTGAATTTTGAAACATGTAATTGCACTGGTTGCCGTATGATAATTCAATTGCCGAACAAGCTATTTGGCAACAGCCGGTAGAATGGCATCACCATGCGTGTCAGTCACGCTGCAGCCCTCGCTCATAGAACACCCGCATTGAATTGTTCTTTAATTTTGGCGATATTTCGTGTGTTGTGCATTATTTCAATTTTTTTAATTCCATAAGCCACCATGGGACCTAAGAAAGCTAGTGAAAGCATAAAGGCAAAAAAGAAAATAGCAACATATAACAATGATAGAGGTGAAGAAAGAGATCATAAGGAAGCCTGAAAATGGTGTTCGCGTCTCAGATCTTCGCTTAGCAAAGTCCTCGACCTGTACCATTCTCAAGAACAAGGAAGCAATAAAGGCCAGTAAAATAGTAATGTTGCCAAAGGAATGACTATGATCATCAAGCAAAGATTGCAGACCTTAGAAGAAGTGGAAAAGTTGCTCTTGATTTGGATCAATGAAAAGCAGTTGGCTGGTGATAGTATTTCGAAGGGTATCATTTGTGAGAAAGCAAGGCTTTTGCACCAGGATTTGCATTTAAGAAGCACGATACAGGTTGATTTGGCTACACAGTATGCAATGCCTAAATCTACAATTTCCACTATATTTCGTTTTATTTCATCTCATTTTATTTCATGTATTTATGGGTTTTACACTTTTTATTGATGGTTTTAGAGCGTATGTATATAGGTTTAAATGGGCAATCATTTGTGGGTCTGGAATGGATTAGTCCGATTAAAATTTTTTCTTATAGGAAAAATTGATTCAGAACTCGAACTTTTTAGAACTCAAATGCCCTTCTGGAATGAATTAAGTTCGTGTTCCGAGGTTCCACTGTACTTTGTTAGGGGGGAACTGTCTGTGTAGTGTATTCATTGATTACAATTGGGAAATTCCATGTCAAATCAACAGATTTATGTTCCTGACTGACCTTCTTGGATTTGCTTCATACTAGTGTAGAATGATCCCTGAAAATTTCAAGCATCTGTCATGAATTTTTTGGAAGACTAATGAGTTATGGAACTTTTTGCAACAGTTTTTGCAGTAAAATTAGGCCCACACCCTCTTTTTAAAGGCACCATATGTCAGAAACTAGAGAAGATACAGGTTTAAAGTTTTGCATGTTACCTGTTTTGTACAATGACATTATTTACATAAAGTGTGAAGCAAATCCAACATGGCCAGCTGGAGGACCTTTGTTGATTTCGCATGGAATGACCCAGTTGTAGTTCTGACAGTACTGTTGAGAGGTGTGACATGTATAGCAGTGATTTACAAAATGACAACTAGTATTTGTTGGGGTAGTGCCTTTGTTAGCTTTTAGGCAAGCTTATCAAATTGTAAAAGGTGATTATGAAGTTCCCTTTCTGTGTCCATTAGGCAACAAAGGCATCTTTTTTCCCCTCCATGTTCCTTTTGGGACTAGTCCAACAAGTTCCTGGTGAGGCGATCAAAAGGAAAGAGTATGTGGGGGGGGTGTGAGGAGGGGCTGGAGAAAAGCTGTCTGTACAACTGGTGGGCTCATCATGCTTTTAGCAGAAGGGGAATGAGGGCCAGAGTGCATTGTGTTCCGCTAAGAGTGGGTGAGGAAACGTGCTTTTTAATTCTATTTTAACCTTTTGGAGGAACTGTGAACAAGCCACAGATTAGGATTTTAATTGGCAGCTGATAAGA
Source organism: Chitala chitala (assembly GCA_025773905.1). NCBI lineage: Eukaryota > Metazoa > Chordata > Actinopteri > Osteoglossiformes > Notopteridae > Chitala > Chitala chitala. The sequence continues at coordinate 8,837 of JABJVR010008002.1, read as the reverse complement.
TGCTGGCATTTAGAGCTCCTAAATTAAACTCCAGTGTGTTAACGCCCTTGCAGTGTGGGGAGGAGCTGGCTATGCAGGTCACAGTGATAGTGTCTTGAAACTGGGGGGGTTTTGTGTAGGTTAAAGGTCAAAGCAGAATGAAGATATTCTGCTGTGCTGTCAGTGTTTGCAATTGTTTTCCTTCACGTCAGTTCCCTAATGTGGATTTTGTTCCACAACACATGCCCAGACAAACATCATAATAGTATCATATTTCACAAATATAATCATGTATAGCACTTGTGATCCCCCCCATTAGTATCTCCTAAGCAGTATGCTGTACATTTTGTTTTTTAGTCTTCTTTCTGCTAATGTTGTTTTAAGATCGTCCTGCATTTGGAATCTCTTCAGGCACCATTGGGTTATTGTAAGGCATGCAGTTGTTTCTGTATACTGATAGGCAAAACCCTCTTCTTGACTTCTATGTCCTAACTGTGTTATTGGAACTGTGGATAATGCATGACCCTGTTGTCATGTGATGGGCAACCTTAGACCTAATTTTCTTGCTTGTGTTTTCAGCAACCATTTAAAAGGCATTTTATTTATGGTGATTCAGCGTAATTATCTAAGTATATTAGTTTAGTAAGAAAGGAGCCATTGTCCTTTCACAAACAGTGCTGAACCTTTTATTTCGGAGGTGATTGGCTTTGGTCACAGGGTGCTTTCTGGTACACCTGCTGTGCAGTGCAGTACAGTTGTTGCTACATTTGTTCAAGTCCTAAACATTACTGGTATATTGAGGTTATGGAAGGAATCTAGCTGGCTTTGCATCACTGTAGTGGAGCCAGATGAGTCCCAGACGTCCCTCTTCTCTGCATTGGCCTTTAAAGCTACAGTGTCTTAGCTCATGGGCTCAGCGGTTTCTGTAAGGGTCGCTACTATCAGTCCTTCTTTACTCTACAGAGTTCAACAGAAGCTCTGGTAGTCTTTAATGGCTGTTTTAAACTTTGCTTGCACAGTGTGATTTATTACCTCTCGGAATTTTCCTTGTTATTTAAACATGTTGTCATGCCCTTTGGTTTATTGAAGACTGAAGAGATGACTTTAACGTGTCTGTGTGTGTGCTTGGGACAGTCTTGTGTCACTTTACACACACCATTTCATATTGCTGAGGAGAAGAAGTATACAAGTCACCATTACACTGTGCTAGAGATGCTTTTATTACCTCTTTTCTCATACTGGAATGTGTAATTCTAGTTCTGAGCCCCTTGAATTGCAGTCCTGCATCTTTAGACCGAATTTGCTGTAAATTACAAGAAAATCACCACCAAAGGGGATTTATGCACTTTTTGTGTCATTTTTGGAACATTGTAGCAGATACAAGACTTAAGGATGACAGACCAGTAGTTGGTACAAAATACAGATTTTTAAGACATTAACACAAAAATAAATGCATTTCCGTTTAATTTTGCATTTATTAGTTAATTCCATTTTCATTAAGGAATTCTGTTAAATCCTGTGCAAATTCCATGAACATGGATTTTATGCATTCTACATGTCTGTATCTTCCTAGGCAGCATATTTGATTTTTGGAAGTGTGTGTATGTGTGTGCCTCATTATGCCTTGTGATAGGTTGGCACCCCATCCAAGGTATCCCCCACCTTGTACCCTAAGCTCCTTAGGATAGGTTCCAGGCTCCCACATAACCCTGTGTAGGAAAAGTGGTATGAAGAATGAATGAATGAATGAATAAATGTCAGTATCAGGTTGGCTGACATGCTGATTTTTTTTTTTTTGTTTTCTTACTGCATCTTTTTACTGAAACAACACAATTCAGGGTTGGTGTTCTTCCTACCAATTACTCAGTCACTTGTGCTGCAGGCTTCATAATAAAAATACCAAAAAGTGGGTATGCCAGATTTATGGACTGTGTACATGTACAGAGGGTGACCTAGTAGTGTAAAGTTGAGTATAGCTTCCCAGAGCATAGCTAACTTTCTTACCAACTTCAATTCTGTATATGCAGGACAGTAGGCAAGTATATTCTTAGTGTTCTGTAACAAATGAGAAAATATACTGCTGGAGCACCATGTGAGTGTGGAAATACAGTTTGCCATTGTGATATGGGCTCCCCATATGAGACGGGACACACTGGTGACTGTGGACACAGCTGCTTGTGTTCAGATGGTTGACTGTACATGTGTCCATGGGGAATCTCAAATGCACAACACGTTTCATATTGCCATCATAAGATGTTAGAGATGTTGTGTGCGACAGTGTATTCAGATTGGGAATAGGGCTTGGCGTTTTTAAATTAATAAAAAAAATAAAAAATTGAGGTGACTGCCTACATTTTTTTGCAGCTTGAATTCTGAGTGCATTAAACTACACATGGTTAACTGTAGGTGATGTATAGCTTTGAGCAATTTTCCAAATTAAGTGTGGATATGTACTATGTGGTTTTATAGTTCCATTCAGTTGTTACACTGTAAAAGTTTCTTCTGGTCCTCACAAGAAATTGTACACTTGGTCATAAAAATGTTTGTGTGTTTGGAGAAACTGCAATCTCTTCATGTCCTGCAATGATGGGATAATGTGCTACATAAACAATGAAGTTACAAGGTGGGATGAGAGCACAGTTTTAGCCAAAGTGCTTCAAAATTGTTGCAAGGGAAAGCCTCAAAGTAGAAGGCAATACAATACTGTGATTGGGCATGTAGGAATTGGAGGCAGGACAAAGGAGCAGGAAGAAGGAGGTGGTGACGATGTGGCTTGAGAAGTCAAGGGGAAGGCTGGGGGGGTAGGCTCGACACGTGTGCCTTTTAAAACTTTCCACTTTCCTCAGAGCATACCCACAGCTGCGAGAGGCACTACACTGCTGTATGACAACAATAACTGAAGAATTTTAAGGAATTTAGTCCCCCATCCCCCTCTTTGTTTTCTTAGTTTTAGTCCAAAGGAAGTTAACCACTTAAAAAAAAAAAAAAAAAACAAATAAAACTGGAAAATTTATGTTAGACATTTTCATTTAAAGGCATGAAAAGAGCAGAAAAAATTAAAATAAAAGGCAGCTCTTTTAAGAATTTCAAACATGTGTTATTCACCACCAGGTTATTCAAAACAAAACCATGATTATATCATTAAGCAGCAAAAACAGCAATTAATTTTTTTGTAATTACCAGTGTTACCAAAAGTGCAATTTATGGTCATAGATATTCACTCACATTACTGTAATGTACAAATAGAACAGAAACAGCTGTGAAAACCAGTGGTGCTGGTTTGATAGCTGACTTGTGAGAAGAGTAATTCCTTATGATGTAAGAAAATGGCTGAAACACAGTCCTCCTGTGAGCTGGTGAGCACTGGGTGTGGTGTCCTCTGAGGCGAGCCTGTTTGCGCTGATAGAAACGTCTCCTAGTGCGAGTGGGGCAGCAGTGATTGGATTAGCAGCGCATGCATGTCATTAGCTGCCTTAAACTGTCCTGTCTCCTGCCATCCTATAAACAGCAGCAGTGCTGGGACACCGCAGGCGCTCTAAAACTCGCGGTGTACACTGCAGCTGGAGGCGAGCACTCTTCTGTGCTGTTTGCATTTCGACACGGTATTTCATAAAGTCATGTATATCTCATGCTTACATTCACATGCAGCTTTTCGAGTGCCTCCAGCATTTTGTCGGGGGTTTAATGCTGAAAAAAGTTACAGCTCAGCCTTGTTTTTTTCAGATTGTTAGAAAGAGAATATGAAATGTGGTATAGACTTGTGTTCTAAATACACCCTACACCCCCCCACGTCCCCCCCCGGACAAGTCTATAGCGTTTTGTTATCAGCATTGACACATTACTAATTCTGTCACGAGGAAGTCATTGCAAGACATCTTGTTTCCTCTGTTAATGGATTAATCAAAAACCAAAGTGCTCTCAGGTGTCTGCAAAAGGCAGCTGTTCTTAGAACACATTTTAACATTTATTTAGAACTGATGTGCCGTTAAATTTAGATGAATGCTCTAAATGTTCATTCTGTGTCCACCATTTTTTCCACAGTGTGTTTTCCCAAAAATAAGACCTAACCAGAAAATACGTAATATAAGCCATACCCCAGTTAAGAATGTCCGCCAGACAGACGCCTTTTATACATCCGTTGCAACACACGATGGACGTATTGAACTATAAAATATTAATATATAATTTAATATAAGTAAATAATATTATTGACATTAATACTTACTTACTTAATTATAACGTATATTATAATTTATTTGTAAATACCCAAGCGGGCGCCTTTGGCCGAGAGGTAAACGCCTATGTAAACAGATAAACTCGAGACTTATTGCCGAATGTACATTTTTTTTACATGAATAAATGTAGATTTTTGTACATGAAAAAACAAGACATCCCATGAAAATAAGCCCTAATGCTTCCTCTGGATCAAAAATTTATATACGACCCGGTCTTATTTTCAGGGAAATATGGTATGACTACCGTATCGTGTCTGCGATTACGGTCTATGTCCAGTCTTGTTTTGTTACCTAACATATTAATCTGATAGGTCTATGTTACTAATAGCCGAATGATGAAGTGGCTTGAATGCTTTAGTTGAAATGTTTGTGGTTTGAAATGGAGAGGCAATTTACTTTGTGGTGTTGGAAGCTTGAAAGCATCTCTTAGAGGAAAAACCTGCTCTTACTGTGACGAACAGGGTACAATGAAATATCTTCTCCTGATTAGGTTCATGTTACCTGGACTTCACAACCACCACATTTATACACCTAAGCAGTTTTTTAGTGTCTGTTCATGCTGACCGTGATGCCGCAGTCCCTGTGTTTGTACTCGTAGCGATGCTGTCATCAAGGTGCTCTTACCGGCACTGAAGCAGCTCCAGCGTTGTTGCATGGTTGGCAGTTGTTGTCAGTCTGACCTTTATCCTGCAGTGTGTCATATACACACATTCTCTCTCTGTCTACTCTGTTGTTCTGCTTGTTTTGGCTTTTTCTGTTGTGTCAGATAGAGCTAAGAGAATGTAACTGAGGCGTATTTGTATGTAACTTTCTCAGTGACGTTTGGTCTAACTGCTGCCATCTTTTAGACCTTTATGTGCACAGACTGAAGCAAGTTGTCAAGCATTTCCATAATTAATCCGTATGACTTTGGATTCTCTTTGTCAGCCTACTGTTTCCTGCAATTTAGAGAAGTGCTACAGCTTAATCTCTTAAATCCAGTGGCAGGATATTTCCGTAGAGATAAACTAACAGTGAAACACTGGCTTGAGTACGGTTTCATCACTTTTTTCTTTAATGTTGGAGATAATTGGTTGAAATGTAGCTCATTCTACCTGTCAATACCAGGGGGTTTCCTTTTGTGCTCAATGCAGTCAGCTATTACTGTGAGGTTAGCAGCTATGCTTGTAAAAAAAAAGTAAGAAAAAAAAAAAGAAAAGAGCATATAATTGGCAGCACATATACCTTTTTTCATGTGATCCTCACCTAGAAAACTGAGAATGCCAGCCTGTCTTTGCCAGGGTCATTTACATCACCAGTAGAATTATAAAATATGCATATTCACCATGACAGAAAGAAACTGTGCCAGTGTCTGTTGCTTGTTTTCATTTTGAAGTCATTGTATTCACTTAAGCAAATATAGTTATTTGAAATTAGTTTTTTTTTTTGTTTTTGTTCAGCTCACATGACATATGCATGTTAGTGATTTATTGTGCAGCAATGTGTGTTGTCGTATATTGTCACTGTAAAGTCATTATTTCCAGATGGAGGCAGCAGTGTTGTTTTGGTGGCTTCTTGCCATAAGAACTTACCACAAGATGTCACATTTTAGACGCAGACCTACAATGTGAAGTTTAGTTTGTTAAAGGGATTTTGGAGCCTACTTGTGTTTTCAAACCCACACTCATAAATGGTAGGCGATCATTTTTATGTGTAGGTGTGTGTACAAAAGTCACAGTTGTTTTTGGTCATCAGTGGGGTTTTTTTTTTTTTTTTTTACAGCCTGAATTTTAAATGTTTCTTTCCACTTTTGTGCAGATGGTGAGTGAGAAGGTTGGGGGTGCAGAGGGAACCAAACTGGATGAAGATTTTAAAGAGATGGAGAGGGTGAGGCACATCAGCATTTATGTGTGTTTGCACACACGTGTGTGTGTGTCAAGATTCTGCTGTTAATGAAGCAGGTGTGACAGCAATGCAGGCAGTGCGAGTGCAGGAATGTACTGTGGTTTTGTGTGGGGAGAGGCCCTCCCAGAGGGGGATACTTGGGACGCCATTCTGAGAAACTGCGTTTTTACCAGCTTCAGAAGGACTTGTCAGGGCTGAAGCCTATAGATGAAACATCTCCCAGTTCTACTTCACATTTCCATATTCCTCCTCCTCTTCCTCACTGTCATTTCCTAAGTGTTTGTCCACAGAAAGCTTTCCTTCCTGGCCTCGCATAGCGTCTCAGTTAAGACCGTTCACTTCTCCTGCTGACTCATAAAAGTACTGTACGCCAACAGATGGAGTGAATTACGTAAGATAGTTGACTGCCCAGGAAAATGGACTAAGATTTATTTACAAATGGATCTTTTTCATCTGTGCTTTTCATTACTTAGAGATTTTTCCAGAGCTGAGAATGGTTTGCGATTTAGAATTAATTGTGGAACCTCAGTTAATATTTAGTTTGGCTTAAGTGGGTTTTGTGTTCCTTTCATATTTATATTCATTTCCAAATGTTTGCCTGGTTGATTTTTGGTCCATAAATCTGCATACAAATTAGTCCTCTGATAGTTTTCAGTTACACACGTTTCCCACCCAGATTATTCATGAGCCTTAAAAATGCAAAAAGTGCATTTCTATGTATGTCTGTTGATAAAAATATACATATATATGTATATATGTATTCCATGTTTTATAAATTTGCTAGTTATATATAAAGTGAATGTAGTTAACAGTGCACTAAATACATACACGTCACTGATTACATGCTTGCTTGTATTGGCCATTGCGATTGTGTTGTCAGCCTAACCTGTTTTTTAGAAAGTAGATGTGACAAGCAAAGCTGTGGTAGAGGTTGTCTCCAAGACTTCTGAGTACCTGCAGCCTAATCCAGGTAAGGTGTTTGAAGGGGGACAGCCTGGGTTTTGCTAAGTGTTTTGACATAAACGAGTGAGCTGCGAGAGGCTAAAGAAAGACCCTCGGTAAAGGCACAGCCATTCTCTTCTCTGTGTTTCTCTCCCAGCGTCCCGTGCAAAGCTCTCCATGCTCAACACCATGTCGAAGATCCGGGGGCAGGTGAAGAGCCCGGGCTACCCCCAGGCTGAGGGGCTTCTGGGGGAGTGCATGTCCAAATTCGGCCGAGAGCTGGGAGAGGACACCAATTTCGGTGCGTACCAATGCCAAAGCTCTTGGCTGTGCGATCGTTCCTTCGGTCCACAGCTTTGTGCCTCAGGTGTGCTGGTATAACTTACGCTGACAGCCTCAGTGAGGCACTGTATGAGTGATCAGTAGGGACGTGTTATAAGCTGTCGCCCTGACACTGACCTTTAATGGGGGGGGGTTTACAGTTAGATAACGGGCATAAGCACCTTTTGTTTTGACAGCATTAAAGAGAGATACACTTTTAGTGGATATTAGTAAGTATTGTTAGGTAGGTCATTACAACTGCAAAATATAAAAAACTGCTCCTTCTAGAATGTAAAAATGCTGAAGCTCAGTGCAGTAACAGCTGCAATTGAGGTATATTTTATTTTTCGGTACTACAGAGAGAGACAGTACAGCGGGTGATTTTCAGCCTCATTAGCCAGTTTCCTGCGTGAATTCTGTGCACTATTAAACCTGAGCATTACCTCTGGTTTCCACCACTGAAAATCAGCTGTCTTCCATGCGCTGTTGGATGCTCCCACAAGTTTTCTAGTTTTGTTTTAATCCAGTGCATCTGTGGTAGAGTTGATGATTAAACGTCCTCATGGTCTTGTTAACCCCTCCACTGTATGTCCTTTAATTGGGCAGCGTTTACTGTACTTGAGCTGTAGGGGTGCTGACCTGGGGGATGTGCAGGTTTGCGTTACACTCTTATGGAGGTAGGATTGGCAGCTACAGAACTCTAGCTCGCAATACTGTGTGAGCAGGTCTTCTGTATTAGTAAAGAGCAGGCCAGTGTATCTGAGCCAGCACGTACCTCACCTGTGGACATGCCTGGCTGGCTCCTCCGTGAGTCTTCACATGTCCAGGTCCAAGCTCTTTGATCTGCACTATGGCTCACCCCCACAACTGACATTATGTTCATACATTTATTCATTTAGCAGATGCTTTTATCCAAAGCACCCTACAACATTTCACAAATGTTACAATGATATTTGTTCTCTGCATTTAACCCATTCCCCTGGGAAAAGCAGTGGGTAGCCACATGCGGCACCTGGGGAGCTAGAGTTTAAGTGTCTTGCTCAAGAATGCTACTGGAAGTTGGGCTGGAATTCTGCATGTGGTTACATGCGGTTACCCGGTGCCCGCCTGGGCATCATCTGAGCGGGATGCCTTTGTAGAGCGGCTGACTCCAAATGTATCTGCTTGGACGAAGCTCCGCCAGAGGGACACCGAAGGCATATGAGATCGGCTTCAGCACCAGGAGCAAAGGAGGATTTATTTTGTACTATTTATATAAAATTACTTGGAACAATCCATCTCTGTATAAGTATCACTACTCTCTGTAATGTTAAGATGCCCAGGAGGGGCTGGGCAGCCAGTCAACCTTGGGCACCCAGAGGTTTTTTTTCTCCACACTACGGAGTTTTTGGTTCCTCTTCTCCGTTGTTGTCTGGCTTCATTCATTTGTATTGATTTCTTCAATTTTCTGTGTAAAGCGCTTTGAGGCATGCTGTT
>JABJVR010008001.1:0-11000 GCA_025773905.1 Chitala chitala | reverse complement strand
CTTTTCACCCTCTACACTTCGGACTTCACTTACAACACCAACAGTTGTCATCTCCAGAAGTTCTCTGATGACTCAGCCATTGTTGGCTGCATGTCGGAGGGGAATGACCTGGAGTACAGGTCATTGGACAATAACTCTCACCCACTGCATCAGACAGTGGAGGCCCTATGCAGCACCTTCAGCGGACAAGTGGTACACCCTCAGTGTAGGAGGGAGCACCACCGCAGATCTCTCATTCCCACCTCTGTTATTCCCAAGACTATACAACTCAACAGTTTAGCAAAATTCCTCTGGTCACTACTTATAAATACTCTTGGCTGTTTTTATTTATTTTATTTTTATTTACTTTATTTCTTTATCTACTTTACATAAAAATAAAATGAAAACAAAATGAAATCTACTTTTCGATTTCTTTGTAAATACTCTGAAAATGTTTTTGCACCTTATACTGCTTCCCTGTGAGTTGCTTAACAAGAGAATTTCCCCACTGTGGCATCAATAAAGTTTGATCTGATCTTTTATGCTATTTATTTTATTTTATAAAAATTTATTATTATTATTGATTTGTCTTTTTCCATCTGTATATATTGTTTACCGGTAGAGGGCTTTGTCTCTCATCTCTGAAACCTTAACGAGGTCAGCACTAGTTAGCATTAGTTTTTTAGTTAGCGTTAGCTTTATAGTAGTTTAATATGGATTGGAAAGAGGATTTTTTTACTGGCACCAAGGAGGAAAAAAGGAGATTAGTCAAGAGGTCCGATGTGCCATAAAGACTGCCAAGTTAAAGCATAAAAACAAAGTGGAGCTCTCAGGGAAACCTCTGCTCTACTTGGCAGGGCCTTAAGCACATGGCAGCTGTGAACACATGTACACATGTACATGTAGTCGCAAACCTATCCAGGTTGATGGCTGCAGTGTCACCTCACTTCTTACCTTTTTTTTTTACTAGATTTGAGAGGGACAATAGTGTTGAGCTGGAGACTGTTATTTCTGCCTAAAGAACATCATAAAGACCTGCTCAAAAATTATAGGACATCCTGTGAGAGCTCTGTCTGTCCTCTGTAAACAACAGACAACTAAAACTGCCAGCAGGATCTACCGGGACCCCTCACACATCTTACACTCTGTTAGAGTGGCTCCCATCAGGACGCAGACTGCACTGCCCAGGATGTAGCAGAGCCACCTTTGTCCCCACAGCAGTCAGGTATCTGAATGCTGAACCATCCCTACTTCATCATCACTACCCATCGTTACACCCTGTTTGAATTGAATTGAATTGAATAAGTAGACAGGTGTTGTTCTATGTTCCTTAGCAAGTTCCAGGAGCTGGGTATCAGTCTGCCAAAAAAAAACCATATTTTTAAATACAGTTCTAAAATCCTTCACAATGTTGTCTCAACCTTAGAGGAGATCAAATGTGGCTGTGTCTGATAATAAATACTTAAAAGTTCCCTTTTCATACTCCAAATAGCTAAAAACAGGTTTTAAAATGGAGAATGATCCTCTTCTCGTGGAGCACCAAAGGGCACGTCCCATCAAACACCTCCAACATCTATGAGGCATGCAGTCAACCAGTAGTGCTCCACCTGTCTTCAGAAATGAAACAGAGTCATCTTTAAGAAAATCGACGGGACTTACAGCTCAAGGAGGCCCTTCCACCTCTCCTTCGCTGCATGGAAGCCCCACCGAGTGACATCCTGCTCCATCCTAAAATTCAAATCAGCGCAGACTTTTTCATGTAAACCCCAGGTGCTCAAGTGTGTCCCCCTTTGGATGAGCGCTGTCCTCGCGTTCCACAGCTCACGCTTGGTTACGCTTGACTAGCAGCCACATCCGGGACAGAGAGGGAGTCTGAGCACCATGAAGCCACCCCTTCATCACTTTAGCCTGGGTCAACACAAACTGTGGGTCTAGCTTCCTGCACAGACAAACCATGTGTCTCCAGACACCTTGAGCAAACCCACAGCCCCAAAACACATGTTCAACGGTTTTGTCCTCTAAACAGTTGAGTCTGGGGCAGCCTGAGTGCCTGGTAAGCTTATATCTGTACAGGACATCCATGACCGGCAACTTGCGGTGGACACAATGCCAGTTCAGGTCCTGCAACCGGTGATCCAAGCCTTTGGGCTGAATCCTGGACCATTGGTCCTCATCCAAGCCCAAACAAGCATGAGCGCCTCTCTGTTCTAGCACGGCCTTATACAGGACACGATGCTTAGAAAGTGCCTCTGGTTGAAGGCCTGCCGGAGGAGATTTTCTCCATCTCACTGCATGGAAGTGGTGGCTCGGCAGCATCTCGGCCTTGGGGCAGGAGTTAGACCAGCCACTGACTAGCTGACGCATGGCCAGGACAGCCACAACCGTATGAAGTACTGATGGGGGTGCTCCAGGGGAGCTGCCAGACATGCACAGAGCTGAGAAAAAAACAGGCAGTCAAGTTTAAGAGGGAAATCAGGAACATCCCTCCCCCCTTTGTCCTTGCCCAGGTACATTACCTCTCTTCTCAGGTACTCATACCTGCCCCCCCAGATGAGATTGAACATGTCTCTAGTGAGGCCATGTTGCATATAGCGGGGCATGGGGTACACATAGGCAAGGTAGAGGAGAGTAGCAAAAATATCTACTTTTAGGGATAACACCTTACCAATGAAGGACAGGGACCTGGTCTTCCACAGCCCCATCTTATGTATCGCAATAGCCAAATGCTTTTCCCAGTTCACTCGGGCAGCACCTTCTGCTAAGAAGTAGACCCCGAGTACCTTTAAGGGACCCTCCTCGAGGGTGAGACCTCCAGCCAGGTCCCTTCTGGCCTTCCAGCTGCCAAAGCACTTGACCACCGACTTGCCAAGGTTCAATGCAGCTCCGGAGGCTACTCCAAATGCCTGCACCACATCCAAAGCATGGCTGAGAGACTGGTCTGAGCACACAAATAACGTTGTGTCATCTGCGTACTGGGCCAGTTTCACCACCTTGCCATGACTTCCTGGCAGGAGCAAGCCATCTACTTCTGGGTTGGCCCTGATGGCAGCCGCCAAAGGCTCTATGTAGAGTACATAAAGAAGTGGGGAGAAAGGGCACCCCTGCCTCACTCCACTAGCCTGGGGCACCACCTCGCTGAGGGAGCTGTTAATGGAGACATGGCTTCCAACCTCTGCATACAGTGTTTCGATCCATCCTAAGAATCTGGGGCCAAAACCTAACCTGCGCAAAACCCTAACCAGAAAGTGGTGGTCTGCCCAATCAAACGCCTTTTCCTGGTCTAGGCTCACCAGCGCCAGAGGGATATTTCTGTCCTCGACCCTGACGATCGCATCCCCAATCAGATGTAAATTCCAGGATCTACCCGGGACCCCGCAGGTCTGGTCGCTATGAACCAGGAGCGATATGGTTTTCCTCAGGCACTCCGACAGGGTCTTTGCGATGATTTTAAGGTCAACACAAAGCATGGTCAGGGGCTTCCAGTTGGCCAAGTCAGAGTGATCGCCTTTCTTGTACAACTAAGAGAGCACACCAACTCTCATGCTCTCAGTGAGCATGCCCTGATGCTGCACGTCCTCGGCTACTTCTAGTATCTCTGGCCCTAGCACATCTCAGAACGTGGAGTAAAACTCCACCGGGACTCCGTCGAGACCAGGGACTTTGTGCTGGCTCATCTTGCCAAGTACATCAGTCAACTCGGCCAGAGTAAAGGGGGCTTCTAAGCTGTCCGGAGCATCACCAGGAAGACTGGGCTCAATAAAAGATAGAAAATGCTCCCCTACTTCAAAGTCTGTCTCTCTCCATTTGAAAAGGTTGGAATAAAAATCCATTGCAACCCCCAGCATTCGTGCCGTAGCCAAGAAGGCCTGACCCTCAGAGTCCTTGAGAGAGGAAAAGGACCTCTTCTTTTTGGTCTTCTGGACCTATCTGAAGAAGAGATCGGTACACTATTTGTTTTGGAGCTCATCCTCCAAGACTCGGATTTTGTAAAGCCTACCAGCTTTACATTGTCTGCAGTAGTGGATTGCGAGAGCTTTAACCCTCTCTTTTACACTTTCCCACCATGCAGCTGTGGATGGGTAGGCTGCCTTACAACCTTACCAAGCCACAAAGATAATGAAAGGAAACTGTGGCCTCCAATGACATGTGGTCAGAGAACCACTGTGGAGACAAAAGGGCTTTAGTAAAAACAATAGGGTGTGAGGCTAGAATGTAATCGAGTCGGCTGCTGGAACCATGACTGTTAAGCCAGGTTAGTCCCGGATCTGTAGGATTGCAAAATTTAAAACTGTCAGTAAGGTTGAAGCTGCGGATGAAATTTTTAAAGTGTTTGGTACTGACATCCCCCTTACCTTCCAGAAAGGTGTTAAAATCATCAGCTAAAATTAAGTGTCTATTAGTGACACACACTTGGGACAGGTCCTGAAAAAAGGAGATGCAGGACGAGGCATCCACTGGAGCATAGACACACATCACCTGGATGTGCTATCCTCTCCAGGTGGTGTCCACCCCGAACACCCTTCCCTGCACTGCAGTGAAGGTACTCACCCCTTCAAAGGCTCGGTCTCCAAACAGTATGCCAATGCCTGTTGAATGGACACCCCCCATGCTCCAGTAGGACTCACCCCTCTTCCAAGCCTGTGAGAAGACAGCCGCATCCTGCTGGTCCCGCAGGTGAACTACCTGTAAACAACAGATGGAGAAGGGGGAGGATGCCAGGTCCTCAAAGACCGCAGTCCTTTTGAGAGGATTCCTCAACCCCCTGATGTTAGCAGTTAAAACCTTAAAATCTGCAATTGGAGTATGAAAGGTTTAAAAGGATAAAAGTTAAAACAGTAAAATCCTAAAACCCTAAAAACTAAGGAGGCCCTGGATCACTCTCCCCACCGACACCATATGTGGCTCCCAACTCAGACAGGTAGTCTTCACTGTTGGGAGACCCGAGGGGCCCTGCATAGTCCCTGGAGAGATCTATGGAGGCCCTTACACTTGTCAAACTTAACTCCTCCTCTTTGGGGGAGGAGTGCTCCAAAGGGGCCTCTTCACTGGGCACCACCATTTCTGGGGTATCAGGCAGCTGGCCCCCTCTGCCTCTTTGCCTTCCTTTCCTCGTCTCCCTTTTGTTCCCGCTTTCTTTTCAGGGACCCTGCCACCAGGGTCGTGTCTGGCTCTGGCTGAGGCTGCCCGGTAAGAGCCAGGACCTCACTCACCAGGGATGAGGACTCGTTGGGGACCTCTATTGCAGGCTCTGAGGGCTGCTTCTCGGCCTCAGAGGTCCCCGTTACCTCACTCTGGGCCCCAGGAACCACTCCATGGGGTGGCTCGGGATTAGCTGTGCCTCCCCCACCAGCCAGCACTGCTGCGTTAGATCTTGCCTGGCTGGGGCAGGAGCATGTCACGTGTTCTTCCCCATCACAACTGCGATAGCAGTGGGGCCCCTTACAGTCCCGAGCCAGGTGGCCCAGCTCAAGACAGTTTCGGCACCTCAGGTCTGCGCCGTCCTCAGCCTTATGACCGTGACTCTGGCACGATCTGCAAAAAGGGGGCTGGCCGCCATAGAATAGGTACCCCCTATTCCCACCAATTGTGAAATAAGTTGGGGGGTATACAAAACCCCCCTTACCGTCCTGCTTGAATTTCATGAGGAACTGGCGTCGCCCATTCCACACCCCCAGCTCATCCCAGACCATCTTCTCTCCCGGGAGGACCTCTCCAAAGTTCTGCAGGAACCTGCGGACAGTCTTGGCCGTAACGTGGGGGTTGAAGATGTGAATGGTCACCATCCGCCGGCTACTGTCCCACAGAGGTTCAATAACATAGTCCTTGCCCAGCGGATGGCTACCCAACTCTGTGCTCCGCTCCAGGACATGGCGGTACACCTCAGCTGAGGAAAAACTCACATTATAATACTTTATGGCACCATTGCGCTGGGCGCAGATGAGGTCTTTCAGCTTGAGCTCCAGCGTGCCAAACAGGACCTCCTGTATGAAGGGGACCCACTCGGTAAAGAGGGCCCCCTCCATGGGGTTGCTCCAGTGGAAACGGACCAAATTGTGCAGGCCTCCACCTGCCCCAGGCCCTGCTGGAGTAGCCCTGCTGGCCACCGGAGCTGCCACCGAGGCACCATTCACCTGTGTCCGTGCCATGCCCTGGGATCCAGAAGACATGGCTGCTGACGCCATCCCAGTCATCGAGTTGGCCCTGGAGCGGGAAAGTCCTCAGCTGAGCTGTTCTCAGTTTTCAGTTCTCCCGGCGTTGTCCTTGTTCTCGGTCCAGGAGAGCTGAGGCTAAAGCTAAAACTAAAGCTAACTGAAAACGAAATAGTAAAAGAAGTAAAACAAATAAAAACCCTAAAAGACTAAAAAGGACAATCGAGGGATCCCCCGTTGGCAGTGGCGGTCAGGCCACCTACTGCTACGCCTTAGTTCACCCTCGACGTCCTTCTTTAAAAATCCTCAAAAAAACCAGCAATAAAAGGGTAAAAATCAGACACAGCCTTCGTGAAGCCTTTTGGCAGCAGTAAAAGGATGCAGTACAGTAATATCAGTATCTGAACAAACTCGTTTATTACATCCTTAAAAGGACTCAGGCTAACATCATCAACATCATCATTGTTATTGTTGTTGTTGTTGTTGTTGTTGTTGTTGTTGTTGTTGTTGTTGTTGCCTCTCACCTAGGACCAGTTTGCTTTTAGCATCCCTACCTGGGGCTATTCACTACAGATAACAGCATCTAGGATCAGTACAGTACACAAACCCATCCTCCACGGTTAGGTGGCACTTCATGCTGGGATTGTGAGCTCAGTTGTCTAGAAATACTGAGATATTCTTTCATTTGTATTAGTGAATGCACAAAATTTCATCAAGAAAAATAAAAGGAATTAAAATTTAATTAATCATTAAATCAGTTTCCCATAATGCATTATTGTCACATCTTCCCCTGTCAGTTCCACTTTTCCATCACTAAGTGTCTCTCCTGTTCTATTGTCTACACCTATTTTATGCTCGTTTAGGTCAATATTTATACTCCTTCAGTTTCTTGCTGGTTATGTGATGGTTAAGACATTGTATGCCATCTGTGTTTTCTTGTGTAAGCCCTGTTTTGGATACTTAATAAACACTCCTAATTGCATATAGACCTTGTCTTTCATCTTGAAACCCATACTGGTACAATTATGATTGCTTATTCTGTGATATTATGCATAGGTTTTGCATACATATGAGGTTATTAAATGGTTAGGCCACATTTCTTCACATGACCAGAGAGTGTGCTGTCTATTTACAATTCCTCTAAGTATTGCATGCGTTCTGGTCAAATTTGGCAGGAATACACACCAATTTTCATGTTCTTCAGTTCTTTTATAAATCTCAAGTTTTGCATGGAATGTTGCATGCACAGGTTTTGGCCTCATTCTGTGTTTTCCCAAATGAGGCCCTAGATGTATTTATTCAGATTGGGTAGAGTACTGTTGTGTCAGTTTTTTTCCTCACAAGATACATTATATTATTCTGAAATTTACATTTATTCATTTAGCAGACGCTTTTATCCAAAGTGACTTACAACATTTCACATGTTATAATGAGCTAGAGCTGAGTGCCTTCCTCAAGGATACACCTGGTGGCTGGACTGAGATTCAAACTAGGAGACTTCTGCATGTCAGCCTGATGTTTTAGCTATTGAGCCACTGGGCCACCTTGAAAAAAATGTTACATACACAGGCAATTTTAAATTAAAACTTGTTGCTTGCATAGAACAGATGGGCAACAGAGCAGCTGCCTGCAAAATTTCACTGAGTGACATCTGTTACAAAGTGATGGTCAATTAAACCCAAAGTTCAGATGAAACCACTCAAATGCGCTTGCCAAGAACCAAAAGTAGGTGGTCACATCTTAAGAAACTGATTATTTCAAGAAGGGTGAGTGGCCAGGAAATATGAACAAGGCAAAAGAAAACATGGCTTAGGAAAAGGCATTGCCTTATTTTAGAGATGCATGTCCATAAATGAATAATTTTATGAAGAGGAATGGTCTGTCGATCCACATGAGAACCACTGTGGGCAAACATCTGCTAGACATCTGGGAAAACAAGATGGCTATTTTCAGGCAATTTGTTACCAAAGAAGTTCAAAAATTGGGAATTTCAGGCACAGACATAATTAACGTGGATAAAGTCCCAATGTCTTTGACATAACATGTACGAGGTCAATAGATGTAAATGTTGTTCAAAATTGGGGCCATCACAAGTATAGTGCATTAAAGAATTTGTTTCACAGTGATTCTATCTTGCATAGCAAATGCAAAGTTGAATCCAAGTCATACTGTATTTGAGCAGGTGACAATGGCCAGAGAGAAAAACGACACCTGCAAACATTGTTCACTGTAACATAAAGTAGTGCATAGACACTGATATAATGAAGATAAGAGTGGTGAGATGCTTCAGGACAAGGTCAGGTTTTTTTTTAGTCACTGCCAGTTTTTTATGCAGTGACAGTACACATGGAAGAATTGATACAGAAGCAGTTTAACTGTGGATTACACAGGGTGGATTAACAATAAAATTACGGCCAATGGATATTGCAGTTTTAACCTATGTTTGTACTGAGTGGAGTGAATGAAAAGAATCAGGTAATTCATGCCATCTGGCTGTCAATGTCACACTATGTATTCAGTCTGTAAATGGGTGCTGAATTATTGGAGCAAAAGAAAGGCAGACACAATCAGGAGTGTCTTTACTAGAGCCCAGATTATTCAACAGATGTAACCAGAGCTGCCAATAGACATTTTAGGCCGTAGGAAAGATATAATGTTCAAGTCAAGTACAGTTTTATTGTCATGTCAGCCATTTACTAGTATAAGGACACAGAGTGGGAGGTGAAATAACATTGCTTGTGGGCCCTTTATGGTGCAACAATAAATAACAAATGAAGAGTGCAGAGAAAATAAATAAAAATACAAAGAGAGCCCAAACATGAAAACATGATACATACATAGTGCAAACAAATTAAAATGGTAATAGCATTGCTTTAACCCAGAGAAAGAGTGCATACAGGGCTGGATCTAGCCTTTTTGGAGGCACTAAGCCCTAAACAGAATCTGATTTTGGGACTCCCCTCAAAGCAGTTCACATACGCATTGCTCCTCATTGACCCAGAATGCAGTATTTGCATGTTAAAATGCTGTTGTAAATAATTTTTACCTAGTTTAATATGTTATTTTTGGGTGTTCAATCAGTTTATGTGAAGGCGTGTTAGAGGGGGATGGACCTACCATAGGACATAAGTTGGAAAACAGGAGTGGCCCCATAATACTGAGTATGACCAATTTCAATAACATTGCTACCTGCATCTTATAGGGAGACACAATGTTTCACTTTGAGGAAAATGACCTTGTTCTCACTATCCACCACTTCTTTGATTTAGCCAATAAGCTGGGCACTGGGTACACATGGACAGAGAAGGATTGCAGAGAGCGATCAGAACATAATACAAATACTGGCAGTCCCATAAGCTATCTCAGGTACATTGGCATGTACAGCAGTGCCAGCAAGATTAAATACAGTGGACTATGGAGACTGTTGTAGGAAGGCTAAATCAAAAAATTTGATTTGATTCAACATCTCTTATGTAACTTGGCAGACTACTCCATAGACTAGGGGCTCTGTGACTAAAAGCTCTACCGCCAATACTTTTATATATGTGTGGAACAATAAGAAGGCCTGCATTCTGCAATGATAGGGAATAATTTGGAGTGTATGTGTTAATCAGCTCTGTTAGATATACTGGTGATTTGCCTTTGAGTGCCTTATAACATGTTTAGTGTCCAGTTTGTACTTCCAGAGAGTAAAACATTGCAGTAATTGAAATGACTGAAATGTGCACTATTTTTTCAGTATCTTCTGTAGTAAGAAAACACAGCATCTTAACGATATTTCTCAGCTGCAGGAAGCAGACCTGTGAAACTGCATTGACATGAGAATCAAAGGAGAGCTTTGATTCTAAACTGACACCTAAATTATGTGCTAAGGGTTATGTTTGTTGTTATCAGTAAGTTTAGAATAGTATTCTGAATGTGCACTATATAGCGCTTTCGTATATGGTCTTAGGCTGTTGGAACATGCCACCTGAAATACCTCGACACGTGTGGACTTCCACTTGTGTTGTAATTTACAGCATTTTTGTTTAAGGCTCTGCATATATTCAGTTCAATTCATTTTTATATAGTGCCTTTTACAATGAGGTGCCACAAAGTGCTTTATAGAAGAAATTTCAGATTTTACATAAATTACAGCAAGTGAATGACTGGGGTTAAAGATATGAATAAATATGAATAAAGCCAGACAACAGCTGAGGAAAGGCACCAAAAACTCCACAGTGTGTAGAAAAAAACCTCTGGGAGTCTAAGGTTGCCAGACATACTAACATTACAGAATATCTAGTTGAAAATGGAGACTATTAATGTAAATTGCTCTATAGAGCTCTGCTGTGCTCCAGGTGTTGGAGTAACTCTCAGCAGGCTTGTGGTGTCCTTTGGGCAAAGGCTTCATCCGAGGGGGTACGCTGGGTGTCAGCAGCTCTAACAGGGCATCCCGCTCAGATGGTGCTCAGATGGGCACCGGGTACACACATGCAGAAAGAAAGATTGCAGAGAGGGGTTAGAAAATAATACAAATGGTTGTAGTCTTACACCAAAATATCTGTTATATTGGCATGTACAGCAGCACCAGCAGCAGTAATTACAGTGAGCTATGGAGACTATTGTGGGAAGGCTAAATCGAAAAAGTAGGTCTTCAGTTGGGATTTATAGAACAGCTCTACAAAGACCTCAGAAAAGTTACTGTGTAGCTGCCAGGTTTCCAAGAGGCATAAAATTCCAGTTTATGATCTGTTATGAAGTTGTTAATCAGAGGATTTGTTTGTGTATTGAAAAAGGCCAGTTTATGATAGTTTGTATATTCAATTCAATTTATTTTTATATAGCGCCTTTCGCAACAGCATGCCTCAAAGCGCTTTACAGAGAAAGTTG
>JABJVR010008000.1:0-11000 GCA_025773905.1 Chitala chitala | reverse complement strand
CACACACACACACTTGTCCTACAGTACTATAAAATGTTTGTGTGTGAGTATAGTAACACAATACTGAAAGATGCTAAAGTGTGTAAAAATGCATAATTAACAGCAATAATAGATATAAAATATACAAATGTTTTTAAATTTTGTTAACAAACAGTATACAGTATATATACATGAATTTTTCCTGCACTCTAGATCTATCACAATTTACTAAAAATGAAAAATAAACTTAATCCCTATAAATGCATCCATGTTCCTCATTGTACAGCCCTGACTGAAGTTCTGACAGTTACCTCTTAAATTTCTCTGAACAATCGTTCAGTTAATTCCATTACATGTAATCCACTTATTTAGGAAATGTAATTATACAGTTGTGGTAATAAACACAAATTGATTGTTAATTGGATATCACAAAGTAAAGGCTAAGACAAAAAAAAGGATTTCAGTGCAAGCAGTATGAGAATAAAAATGTGTGCTTTATAACTTTAATGTGACAGTGATGGAGGTTTAACATTAAACACTGATTTTAAATTGAAAGGCTGTTTAGTTCCACGTTTTCTTTGCAATGGTCAGTTTAATTGATGGGTTTTCCCCTCTGGAAGGAGCTCCTGCAAAGGTGATCTAAATAACAGGTAGGCAACAGTCATTTATGGCCGTGGGCTTAGTGAGATTTTTAATTAACTTTGAATGATTACGCAACTTCCCACTGAAATGACAGACAAGGATACGAGGATTTCAGAGAGAGACGAGTCAGAGGTTGAGACGCGTACCGGAACATTAAGATCCTCGGCCCTTCCGGGAGTGTCTGGCAGTGCTGCCTCGCCCGGGCCCACATGACTCGCTGTGGCAACTGGTGGAGTGAAATGCTTCTTCACATTGCTTGTGCTGAGGTTGTGCTCACTCCCCACCCCAGGACCATCTACCAGAAGATCAGGGAATATGATCTCCTGGACAAGAAGAAGACAGTGACAGCGTTGAAGGCCGGGGAGGACAGGGCTATCCTTTTGGGTCTGTCCATGATCCTCCTTTCCGCCATGATGTACTTCCTCCTCAGTGTCACGGTGCTGCGCTCCTACTCGGACAGGTAGTACGCAGTCGCGTGTTTCTGACCTCTGACCCCCGTCACCATCTGTCACAGGCTGTGTCAGATATTACTGAATGGATCGGACGTGGCTGAGCAATGGTACAAAAAATGCTTTTAAGATGCTAAATGTAATTAATTGTCAGAAATTACCATGACCAACACAGTAGATATCTTACTAAATCTGCATGTTGGTCATGCTCATAAGATATACAGTTTTATGCTTTGTAAATAAAACTTTCGGCAGTGTACATTAGTAACACATTTTTAATTCAACACCAACCTTAAAGAGGTCATATGTGTATCAACATAAAATTGCACACATGCATGTACAGTACATGCTAAAGCACTTCTGAAAGCAGACTGGGTTTTACCGATAGGTGCAGCCTACATGTATTTTCTCGTTCTAGGACTACAAATTGTGGTGCAGTACAGCTGTCACCATATTATGAGGTCAGAGGGCAGGGGTCAGAGGTTGGTTTTGTTTCTAGTTTTTTATCTACAAATAGAATCTTTTCTCTAAACCTTAGGAGACTTGCTGTATTGGATTCCCCTTCTATGCTGAAAAAGAGCTTGAGCACCGAAGATTGAAGAACTCCAAATTTTCCCTTTCTTAAAATTATCATTTATTATTTAAAATCACCCTCTGCAGCATTCAGATTTGAAATGGCACTTAGTGGAACTTTGAAGCCAAAACCAGCGCCTGAAGCGAGTAATTTCACACGTTTGTACAGTGGATATTGGTCACTGCAGGGAGAGGTCAAACAATGCAAGGGATAATGCTGCTCATCTTAGGCGTGTTTGGAAATGCCTGCCCAGAAGGAGCTGCTTTTTCACTTACGTTTAAATTTCTCAACTGAATGTTTAGATTAATAAAACATAAGTGTGTTTAATAATGCCACAGTAGCAGTTATAGTACTTTTTATATTTTATCACTGGTCAAATTTTAACTGAATTCAAAACATTATACAGCTTTACAACACAAAGATCAGCACACAGAATTACAACTAGAAAAAGTGACTTTAAATAAAGAAAATATGCATATATTAAACAAAGCCATCAATTTTTAAATTTAATCTCATGTTAACATCACACATCTGCAACAATACCCAGGTCTGAAACTCCCAAGTCGAAAAAGCTAAATGTGAAGAAATGATTATGAGATTCAATAATAAGCTTCAAAAACCTGAGTGGGGGCGGGGTTACAGTACACTGTCACTGAACCCCCTTCCTCCTTGACACTCCCTTTTTGTTCCTATTGGGTTACACCATGTAATTGTTGACAGGGTATGACAATCCTGCACAGTGCAAGGTTCCAACTCATTCCCCATCATCATTGCATGCAGTCCTTTAACTGTGCCTCATTCTGACCTGTCTCATGGACTCACTATGCCATACCATATATGTTCCACCGAGACCCGCACCTATGTTCATCTTAACACGTCCTGACCCAATTCCCTCTTCCACCCTTCCCTGTGCCAAGCGTGTGGACGGAGGAGTCCGTCTGTACCCTGCTCAACTGCACCATAGTGGCAGAGGTCAACTGCACGTACAGCTGTGGTTCAGACTGCCGCAAGACCTCCAGGTATCCTTGCCTGCAAGTGTTCGTCAGCCTCAACAGCACTGGGAGAGTCGCCCGACTCTCCTACAACGAGGAGACGCAGGAAGTGAGCTCAGAAGTAAGCATGGGGTGGCTGGGAAACTCACTGCAGCATTACCTCTCTTTTAGGCCAGGCCTTTAAAAGTAATTTGCAGTCAAGAGACATACAGCTTGTTCTGTAACACTACATTAACCTACCTTACTGAATTAATAGTACATAATTTTCAACAATAAATCCTAATTAGTTTGCATAGATCCAGAATTAATTACGCTAATTGTTCACCCAATGGACATACAGTAGATGAATATGACACCGCCGACGTCTTATTCCATCCCTGTTTACAGTGCTTCTATGTTCCAAAGTGCCGAAGGGACCGGTCGGCCGCACAGGCAGTGATTGCAAACATCTCGGAGCGGCTGAGGATGTGGCAGCAGGTGCCCTGCCACCATGACCCTGAAGAGCAGCAGGAGAATGTGTTGCTGACGCGGCTGTATGGGCGTGCGGCCGTGCTGCGTGCGCTCCTTTGGCCCTCCTGCACCCTGCTGGGGGGGGTGCTGATCATCTCGCTGGTCAAGCTCACGCAGTACCTGTCTGTGCTTTGCGAGCACATCGCCAGGATCAACAGGTGAGGGCGCCTGCAGGCATCCGAGCCCCCATGGGGACTAGAAGGGGGGTGAAATGTGCAGGATCTAACCCCAAGGTTGAGATCATCACCCCTAAGATGGGATCATCATCCGAGGTTGGGATCATCACCCGAGTACCTTAAAGCCTGCTTTTTAAAAACAACTGAGCTTTAGTAAGCAATCATACCTTGCTTACCAACACTCCCAAACTGAAACTGAAGTTTCATAGGCTTCTGTATTTTGATGCACTGCAGCATGGAATGCATGAAATCACATGTTGTCGACCTCTGCTGCAGGGCAGGTGGGACACCTGCAGAGCACAGGAAGATGCTGCATTTAAAACATCAAACCATGTAACCTCCTGGAGAACAACTATGCAGATTCCCTTCACACTGTGCTAAATGTATGCCCTTGATGGGTGATTAAAATAGTACTGAGCCTATACTGAGAGGATGGTTTTGTACTCCGGCTTCACCTGCTTAAAAGCAAATGCAAATCCGCTGCATGCATTTACGCAGCAGCTGCGCAGCAGAGAAGGAGAGGAGACTGTTGAACACAGGAACCTGCACCTGGCAGTGTTCAGCGCACTGGTACAGCTCAGCAAGCAGCTGAACACATCATTCTTCTGGAAACCATCGTTCTGTGGACCAGTGCATCACGGACACTTGCTGAGGTTCAGCCTGAATGCCTGTAACCTGTCACCATTCATGCTCAAAAGATTAGAAGCATGACTTTAACCACAATCCTTATGGACAGCATTTGAAATGTGGTCTAGAAAATATGAGGATAATAATGTCTTGGAAAATCAAAGAATTTAATCTGTAACACATGCATAATTGTCTATATAAATATAGCAATATGGTTTTATTTAATAATTCTGACATACACGGCTCCTATATATATATGTTGAAAGATGGTAACATTGTACTGAAAATATAAATATAATAAATCCTTAACTATGCTTGAACATTATTAGAAAATACAGGCTTATGGGGAAACGGTTTGTTTAATAACTCATATTAATATAAGAAAACTGTTTATGCTTTAAATGTCTTGATTTTTACTGAGTATTTCAATCAAACTGGAAGAAAATGATCATTTTTCATGTGGCATCTGTTGTCGTTGTACTCCCCAAATACAGGCAGTGTGTACATAAATGTACATAAATCAAATGTGTGGAATTAGGCTTTTTGGATAGTGCAGTCGGGATGAATGAGAACGTCAGCTGTTTTGTTAGACATAAGGTGGAAAAATGTTTGGCATAATCCTCTAGCAATGCAAGCTTATTTGTGTGTATCTCCTGGGAACCCCTGCTAAGCTGCAGAAAGTGCCTGTCATAGACCATATGTGGGCAGCTCAAAGTAATTTGTTAATAGAAAACTCAGGTCTTGCAACTAACTTGCATTCAGCATCAACTGTGCTGTCTGTAGCCAGTCTGCTGACTGCGTTATACCTGTGATGTAACACCTGTCCTGCAGCCTGGGTCAACTCTCCACCTTTGCTTTATACCTGAGATATAACACCTGCCCTTCATCTACGTCAACTCTGGTGACTACATTATACTTGTGGTGTAACACCTGTCCTGCAGCCTGGGTCAACTCTCCACCTTTGCTTTATACCTGAGATATAACACCTGCCCTTCATCTACGTCAACTCTGGTGACTACATTATACTTGTGGTGTAACACCTGTCCTGCAGCCTGGTCAGTTCTCCACCCTGCCTTATAACTGTGGTGTATCATCTGCTCTGCAGCCTGGGTCAAAAGTGGCACCTGCATTGTACCGGTGGTGTATCATCTACCCTGCGGCCTCAGTCGACTCTGCTATCTGCATTATACCTGTGGTGTAACAGCTTCCCCTGCAGCTTTCCATTTGTAACCAACTCACAAAATTAAATGAAATTAAGGATTCAGCTACCAAGTTTGAACCCTGCTGGCATTTCATTTGGAAAGGCAAAGTCTGAAATACCCTTGAAAGCGGGGGTGGTCATCATGGATGAAGGGAGGAATGAAAATGTTGTTCTTGCAAACAAACAAACATGTTTATGCATAAACGCATCCTTCAGCACGTATTTCCCTTCCTGTCAAAGTTCTGTGTGAAAATCAGTGATCCTCACATAAAAAAAATAAGTTCCAAAGAGAAAATATGCATTGAAGTGAATTTACATTTATTCATTTGGCAGATACGTGTATCCAAAGCGATTTACATTGCACATACAGGTTACAATGAGCTAGCGCTGGGTGTCTTGCTCAAGGACACACCTGGTGGCTGAGCTTCAAACCAGGAGACTTCTGCATTCCAGCCTGATGTTCTACCCATTGAGCCACCAGAACGAATTTAAATAAATAAATAGAAACTAACTAACTTTCATATATGTAGCGGTACTGTGTAATTCAAATATTGGACAGTCTGATTTTAACTAAATGGATTAATTACAGCAGTTGCTGTTTTTGAAGGACTATCTATGTGTTAACAAGAACCCTAATGGAATTGGTGAAGTCAGCAATACAATACTATGTAAAAATACAGTGCACAATGTTTTCTGTTAATTCGTAACACTTTCACAACCTATGACTGTAAATGAACAAACAGGAACGTGGTCAGCCAACAGAGCGCAAATGTGAGTTTGGCGCCCTCTGCTGCCCACCTCCATTAAAATTATCACAAGACCAGGCATTCCCATACTACCGTTACCTGTACTTTTAAACAAACTTCCCCCGGGGAACCTTTAAACCATCTTCCAGCAGCACGATAAAAAAAACCTCACAGCCTCCTCACATTATTATGTAAAAAATGCTACCTATACATTACATCGTTCATATTTCGGTTCAATGTCTACAGAACAACTAACTTATTCTAGAATAACAAGTGGCGAAGGAAGTAAGAATGTATACATACAGAGCGCGTTTCATTCATATTCAAGAACAAAAAACTGATCATTGCTGTTGACATGCGTGGTTAATTCTACAGATGGCAAGGAAACAGGAAGTTCTTCACGCTGCATATATTCTGCCGGACAAAGGGAAGGAAATAAACAAACAGATGGCGGCGCTGAAAACTGTTGACAATATCATGTCACTGGTAGTGAGCAGCTGTCCCAGCGAGCAGACTGTGACGCTCAATTTCCCCTTCACTGTCACTTCCCATTTCAAAAAAGCTCAAATGGACTCTCATGACCCTGTTCAACTCATCACCCCTGATCTCCAAAGCACCAAAATAGTCAACTAACTCTGTGCAAGATGCATGAAAATATAAACATTTATATAACGTTTGCTGATAACTTTTCAAACGATTTCTGCACGCGCACGTGTGCATTCGCAAACGATGTACGAGTACGATGCCATGAGTTACGGCGTTCTTGCAGGGTAAAACTGGGACTGTATGCTGCTCAAAATGGACACTCAGAGGAAAACACATTAGATGAGGTCACTGATGTGTGACATTGCTTTTCCCTATAAGATGTTAGGATACCACTTTCCCTTGAATAAAGGCTACACTATACATTTCCATCAGCGATTCTGGCCAGTCTTTACCCTTTCTTCAAAATTGAAAAAAGAAACTATTAGGCTATATAACACTTATCTGACTTGTTTTATTTTCTAGAACATTATTTCGGGCTAACAATGATTTTTCCTAAGGCTTTAGACACGCCTGTGTGAAATATGAGAAAAGCATAGTTCACTGCTCTGTGAAATACTGCTGACGTCAATTCACAGAATATTCGTGCTCTATTATTCATTTATATTACAAAAATATATATCCCGTGAAATACTAACGTCATTAACAATTACTCATCGCATCACTAAGCCTTTAGCAACTGCAAACCACATTCCAAGATAAAAACAACACAGACGTATCGAATGCCCCTCACCCACCATTACTTTGTATTACTCTAGAGCCATTCGTTCTTGCCATTCAACTCAGATAACAGTATTTTTTCTTGTACAGTGAAATTAATGGTATATGCAAACACTCGTGTACTACGATAGAAACGGGTCACTGGGAAATCTAAGAATGTTTATACTGGAACTTCCACAAGTGTGTTTTTAAAGGCCTCCCAGTTGACATTTCTGCTGCCCTGCACAGGATATGGCACAATGTTCCGAGCCTAACCGCATCCTACAGCGCAGCCAGAATAACTTCTCGCCTAAAAGAGCTGTTCCATGGAGTCCTGCCCAGGGAAACACTGCGAGACTTTTTAACATTCCGTTTCTAGAACTATTCGCTGGCTGACGTGGGAACACCTGGGTTTTCAAAATAAAACTTTTTTTTGTAAATCAAATAAGACAACCAGCCGCTGAACAGTCTCAGTCTGACCTCGTAAATCAAGACATTGTACAAAAATGAGTATTAGAGTACGTCTGCGCATCTGAAGAGACTTGTATTCAGGGCGGATCAAACTGAGATATAAATTATTTTTAAAAAATAAAAAGTCAACATTTAATGTAACTCAAAGTACACGCAAAAAGTTCCATCCATCCATCCATTCTCTATACCACTTATCCAATTCAGGGTCGCAGGATGCATAAAGTTACTTCGGATAACAACGTAATTCGGAACATAGAGACTTTGTAAAAACGGTGTTACAAAGTTCAGTGATCTAGGCGATAACGTTAATTGTATATGCATGATTTGTAAAATGTACACAACAATCTGTTGTGAAGCCGCCACTACCTTTATTGCATGAGTAGAAGGTCGTGAATGGTGTGATTTAATATGTGACTTTCTAATGTTACCACATCTTTGACAAGTGTGGCGTCTGAGAATTTGTAGGAAAACCATCAGTGTTCTGGCTTGCGTCTTGTTATCTTGGGACTTGATGGAAAGAACTCAGACGATGAGGACGATATCAGCGAGAATTATGGGCTTTCTTATGCAGTTGTTTAAACGAGATCTGCTAACCAAACGTGAGTTTTCGCTGGAGACCATTGACTCAAAGCACCGACTGCAATTCGCGAACATCTGCTTACCTCCTTCGGCGGAAGCGCTCCGTGACGGATTACGCGCTGCCTGCGGAGTTCGGCTCCCACGCGGGGTCAGCGGCTCCTGACCCAGCAGCGAGCAGATGTGCTCTGGGGAGGCTCACAACAGGAAATAGCTCACATATCAGTCCGAAGAGAAGCGAAACAGCAAACAACTCATTCTGATCACATGCAGCAGTGTAAAATTACTGCACCCCTATGCTCAGTTGCAGCCATGAGCTGCCACAAGCATTGGTAAATATTAAGTGGTAAATAACATTTGAAATGCTAATAGAAATAGTAATTTATACTATCATAAAATTATACTTATCTCAGTACTTTAAAACAACATAACTGTTAAGGTTACACAAATTCAATAGGCCTATCTTCTATCAACAATGCAAAAATATAATATAACAAGATAATATAACATATATATAATATATTTTACATATAGTATATGTGCATTTTTATGAATTCAAATTGTAAACAATGTATCGGTCACAGAATTGCATGTACATTCTTGACTCAGTAAAATCCAAAACAAAGATCTTTTTCCGTGTTTTCCAAGATGCATAATAGAGCACAGTGTGTGTGTGTGTGTGTGTGTGTGTGCGCGTGCCCTGAGGTGGGTTGGCGCCCTGCCCAGGGTGTCCCCTACCCTGCGCCCTGTGCTTTCAGTGATGCGCTCCAGGCTGCCTGTGACCCTGAATTGGATAAGCGGTATAGAAAATGGATGGATGAATGGATGGAGGAATGGATGGATGGATAATAGGGCACAATGCACAGAATGTGTGACCCTCTTAACAGAAGGTCAGGCCTCCAAGCAGATAGTTATTCATGTCTATCCTTAAAATAGTTCAGTGAATAAATCAGAACGGAAAGCTATGCCACACTGATCTGTCTGTCGCTCTCTTGTTCTACTCTTTCCTCTCTCGTGAACAAGCTCCTGAGATCCTTAAACTTCTCTGCTTGAGGCAGCCTCTCATTCCCAATCTGAAGGGAAGAGCCTACCCTTTTCCGGCTGAGAACCATGGCCTCAGATTTAGAAGTGGTGACCCTTATCCCAGCTGCTTCACACACAGCTACAAACACAGTGGAGAGATATGAGCCAAAAGGCTACACTATCAATTTACCAGTCAATCTATGTCCCAAGCCTCACCTGTGGTCACAAGCTCTGACTAGTAACCAAAAGAACGAGGTTGCAGATACAAGCGACGAAAATGTTTCCTTCACAGGGTGGCTAGACTCAGCCTTAGAGGTAGAGTAAAGAATTCGGATGTTTGGGGGCAGCTCAAAGTACAGTAACTGCTCCTGTAAATCTAAAGGAGCCAGCTGAGGTAGTTTGGGCATTTGGTAAAGATGCTTCCCTGGGAGATTGTTTCAGGCATGTCCTACAGAGGGAAGACCAAGGACTAGATGGAGAGGTTGTATTTCTGGTCTGACCTGGGAGTGTGTGGGTATCCCTGTGGAGGAGGTGGCTAGCAAGAGGGAGGTTTGGGCATGTCTGCTTAAACTGCTGCCCCAGCAACCTGCACCCAGATAAGCAAAAGAAAATGGTTGGATAGATGGATGGATGGAAGATGCCATCAAAACATATATTTGTTTGGATCTTACACATAATCATTAATCTGAGAGTACTCTCTAATGAGAGTGTCACACCGAGAAACCTAACTGGCACTTATAGAACCTTCTGTGATTTGTGAAAATGTTAACAAATACCATTACCTACAGACCTGTTTTACAGTTTCAGTTTTTGCAGTGTATCTCATCTACACCAGAAACATTGCTTTGTCAAAACCCCTTTTTGACAGTCACTACAAAGAGACACGATGACCCCTGGTGCAACAGGGTTAGAGTTTGATCACGTCAAACCTCGATAACCTTCCATCTTACACTGTAAGACTTGGGAGATTTTTTTCATTTCTTAAGCCTTCACAGCTAAAGTGTCAGACTGAATTAAACAGACCCTTGACCTGAGGTCCAGTGGCCTGGTGGCTCAATGGGTAGAACATCACATTGGTTTGTGGAAGTCTCTCAGTTTGTGTCCTTGAGCAAGACACTTAGGTGCTGCTTGTGGCTGCCGTCTGCTCCCTCCAGGGAGATGGGTCAAATGGGAAGAACTAATTTCATTTTCACATGTATATGTACTCAATGACAATAAAGCTGCTTCTTCTTAACTGGACACTGGTAGTATCAGGCTAGGCTTCTATGCCTGATGTGGTAATCAAGCCTAGGGCTTGATTACCACATCAGGCATGATTACTCCATACTGTACCCTGCCTTGCATCCTGCAATACCTTGAACAGTCCTGCCCCCCTAAAAACCCCAACTTTTGTGATAATTCATTTCAGAAGTAAATCATTACAGGAAAAATCATTTCAATTTTCAAGCCACATTTCCAATTGCATAGTGTAAATGGGCAAAGTTTTATTAAACAACCAATTTATATTGTAATTAGTAAAACTCAATAATGTTTTGAATTAATCAATTCTTAAATTAGGTGCTCTGTTAATATATATTCTAAGGGCTGCCTCCGGTGTGCAATCCAGTACTCAGTCTGAACCTGAAATGCATCTCTGTTCACTCTCTGGGTTATTTATTCATTCACCAAGTAAAAAAAAATATGCATATATTGGGGGGAGGCTGCCCTGTGGTGGATTGGCGCCCTGCCCTGGGTGTCCCCTGCCCTGCGCCCTATGTGCTCTGGGATGGGCTCCAGGCTTCCCCGCGACCCT